>JAYMSZ010000012.1:0-67299 GCA_036897665.1 Pelargonium citronellum
AATAAGTAGGGTAACATTTCCTTTTCTTCATCCGGTCTTTTTCCTTATAGATTGACACTAGACAGGATTTCTCTAAGTGTAGTAAGTAAGTCTACTAAAGAAAGTCTAGCTGATTAGTAGTCTCTACTTGAGAAGAGTTGCAGAAATTCCCCTTTTGCAATTTTGTGGAATAGTAGTGGAATCATTAGTATAATGGCACGCTGTAGCCCCACCCCAATACGAACGAGAAAACTGTCCAAAGCTTTTTGTAGCTTTACTACTAGGTTGCTAGGATACGACTTCCATTCTTAATACTTTATTCTACAGGATAGACTATTCCGAGTTGATATTGGTTGTTTCATATTGTTAAGATTGCTGGGAACTATATATAAACCCTCGCATATTTGACCCTGTTACACGAAGAAAATGCGGTTTAATCTTAAAACGCGAAATAGAGAGCCAATAAGCTTCTTTATAAGTAATATTTCTCACTGGAGCTTCGCTTTTGAAAAAGCAGAAACTCTACCTAGGAACCCGCAACAGCTGGATTTCTATAGGCACTAAGGGGCAGCAATCTTTACTAGCAATCTTTTTTTATAAGGCCGAAGTCAGGCTAACTTTACCTTAATAATAGTTACAGTATTATCTATTTAAAATGACTTCTAGGGGCAAGTGTGGGACCTTTTTTTAACTACGTAATTAAAGGGAATCCTGAAAAAAGACGAGTAGCTATTTGTTTTAGTTGGGTAATTTCTAAATCAAGTAAACAAGATCCAAGATAGGTAAACAGGAGTAAAGGTTATTAGGTAATACCTTATTCACATTAGTTTTGACTAATTATATTTCCTAAATAAATCTCAAAAGAAAGTAAGCTATAATAAGGGGACTGAAAGCCAGTTGCAGATTTGGTAATATATCGGCCTGTGCTACATCGACATTTTGACTAGCTAGCTTTTCTTGTTTAATATTAGCAAGGAGAGTAAATTATGGAGCCCTTTTATACGGCAATTTCCTACTTTTTCAATTTATCGAAAACTAGCAAAGGTTTGTTTACCGGAGTAAACATATGAACCTATGACTTTTATGCTAAAAAGGTTTGGGGGGGTAATGAAATCCCTTATAATATAGGAAACCCTCATATTAGTCCTTTCTTAGAAATTAGGATTCTTATAACTCCTATCTACCCCTCTATTTTAGTCAACTATATTACTACACAAATTAAATCTAAGGGTTCCTATTATCAAGTTATTCGCAGGCCAAATAAATTAAGTATAAGATATATAGTAAATAAAGATTAAGCTATGCTAAGGAGCGCTTTACCTACTAAAGGAGGAGAATAGTCATTGAGTTATAACGCAAAGTGTTATATGAATTTCTAAAGTATTGTGCTCCTTGTTGGAAAATAAAGATTTCTTTGCATCACTCCTCATAAAGAGAAAAGCTTATACTCTAACTAAATAAAGTTTTATATGAGATGCTATTCAGCAATTTTCTAAACCTCTTGCATATTTGAGCTCTTTGTGCTTTGTAATTCAAATTTAATTCTTTTTCGTTTTTGTATACAATATTTTGTGTGTACTCCGGTTCTCGTTCCTATTCTATGGATTTACTATCCTAACTCTTCTGTTAATAAGCTCACCATTAGGGGGTTTAATCCTATTATAGGTCACTCCTAAATATAAACAAAGAAATTCTAAAGCTAGAAAACTTTTTTACCTAACCCGCTGGTATTCTATTTATAGTTTTTTTTTGTATGAATAGCTCTTCTGCTTCTTATGGTATTCTTTGATGTCTCAGGTTAAAAACTGCCTGGCTTACATTATTTGCTTGTGAATTTTTTATCTAATTTTTTTTTACAAAGTTTTCCACTAACCCTTATATTATAAATGAGACAAACACAACTCCTTATTTAAATTAGATGCATGGTAAATTAGTACTTTGCTTTCCCTATTTTAGTATCTCTCTATACAATTGTAAAAACAAAGAGAAATCTAAAAACTATATAAATAAGGCAAATAAAATCTCAAGAATTTACTGACTCAGGAAGACTTTTGTGTCATTACGGTTTATTTTCTGGGTATCTTTATGGATGAGCGAACTTTTCAATCATAAGCAATTAACAAAGGTTTAGTTAAGGGCGGGCCCATGCAATCGTCTTTTGTTTAGCTTTGTATCCTCGGATCGAAAGCCTGGCTATATTCGGCTTGCTCATAATTTTAACTAAGGTTTTTATTTCTTATTAATCATTCATAACGCGAGCATAAGAGCATTGCCGGCAAAAGAACTCCACAAATTCCTTTTAAATTACGTAAAGTAGAATAAGAAATCGTTAAAAAAGAAGAAACCTAGTATGCCTAACTAACGATTTATTCGATGATAGACACAAGTAGATGGGATTCACCCCACTGACAACATAGCATTACCAACGGGTATCCTTAATTATCAGGAAGTAATCTTGTCTAAGATATTCGGGTGGGGTTTTTATTTAAAACTTGCGGTTGATTCAGTTGAGGAGGAAATTCAATTGAAAGAAATCCATTTACTAAACGCTTTAGAAGAAAAGTGGAGATACCGAAGTTTTCTAAGTTACGTCTGGGTTTTTACCTACGCTTTGATATCATGAAACTCACAAGTTTAACCCCAAGTTTCCTACACGAATTTCTTATATCTCACTTTCCTGGGTTCTACTCGTGGCAATCCTCCTATAAAAGTACTCATTCACTCATTCCTTGTTGTACCCCATTTTAGATATCTTATGTTCAAATACTAAAGGCTTATTACTAAATATTAAATCAGTTTAGCTTGGCAAGAACAAATGCAAAAGAAGTTTTTTGATGAGGAGATCCAGAACTATCTTTTCTTTATATAAAGACAACTTGTATTTGATTTTCTGGGAAATAAGGATAGAATTACAATAGAGTAAGCCGGTTGGTGGTCCTTAAGTATTCCTTTATTAGACTGAGGATACTGCAAGCACTAGTTAAAATAGGGTGTGAAACAAGGAGTTTCTAGCACTTTTATTAGTGTAGTCGAATAATTCTGGATGGTAAATAACACGGTGAGTTCGGGCTGCCAGATAAAACACGGATAGAAACGGGATAAATGCATTATAGGCATTACATTATATAACTGATTCAACAAAGCATAGCTTGTCAGTAGACACATATAAGCATACTAAAATTTCATAATAAAGTATGTCGGTAAAGGTTTTCAAAATGTAAAGGTCAGCTCTTGTTAAAGACTCACGTTCTTTGTTTTAATTAATTGTGTGGTCCGTATAATAAAATATTACAAATATCGTGGTTAATACTTTTTCATGAATATGGATCCCATCTGTTGCGCATTCACACACCTTTCTGTATCAAATCTAATATTTCGAGTACAATATAGAATTAGCATAAAATTGTAGCTCACTACGAAGATCAAATGTGCACACATGCAGCAGTTATCAAGTACCTGGAATCCGCCGGTTTTCAATAAGTCTGGTCCGAGAAGTTTAATGCTTGCGTTTTTAACTAATTTAACTAATCGGAATGGTTAAGTTAAGGCGGACCCAGGAGTTGTGATATTTCACTTAAGAGACTCTATATATTATAGATATAATCTCTGATAGCCTAAAATGAAAGGTAAAAAAATATCATACATGGGTTGTTAAAACGCATTCTAGTTCGCGAAAAAGCCTTAAAAATGAGTTTGTAGAATGAGTTATCATAGGAATTCTAGCCCTAAGGAATGTTTAGATATGTAAAGTTTTTTTGTTTCAGAGTTGCTCTAAGAGGGACCCTTTTAATTTACTTTTTTATTAAGAAGTTCTGCACTAGGTATTTTTATATAAGGAAGGAGTTCTAAAGCAAGAAGTGATCCGAAGAAGGATTCTTATGTTTGTTAAGTAAGGTCTTACTTTGTTTGTAAATGATTACACAAATCCGGAATAACACTTGAGAGATAAAGCAAAAAACCAAGTGTATGAGAAGCAAAGGTTCGCGTCCTATCCAAGGCTAACTTCTTATTTTACATTTTTATAATTGACTTTCTATAAACTTTCTTTGAAGTTACAATTTCTAGAGCCTCCTCACGGGAACCCTTAAATTAGCAACGAGATCTCATATGCAAAAAAGCATGAGATTCATAGTGAGATCAACGGCTAAAGTCTGGTTATATTTGAAAATATACTCGCAATTTAGAACTGTATACGCTATTTAATAAATTCATTTTGTACCCCAAGTTTAGTTTTAAGTAAGCATCAATCACTATTATTGGACAACGGGATCAGAATGCCCTGAAAGTCCTACAAAGATTTTAAGTTTATTTTCAATTTGTGTATTTCTTCTTCAGCTTGTATTTTCATAAAGGTATAGGAATTTTTAAGAGTACACATATGAGATATTATTTTACATGTCTTGAGTTTATATTACCGAGAGGCCTAGTAAATTATAGTTTTATCTACTTTAATAAAGCTCAGCCGGGTTGAACCAACTAAATTCTTATAAATTTCTGTTTGTTTTACCATTGATATATTCCTGACCTTATCCTTGTCAAATAGCAAATGGGTATAGGGCATCCTTGAAAGTCTTGACTTATATGAAACTTTATGACTTTAAAGTTGGACCAGACATGAATGATCGATTATAAGGGTACTCTTTTTAAGCGATCCCGTATTTAAATTAAGCACATGTTCCTTTTAATTAACTAAAGGAATTCCTTTGTCTGAGTTCTCTAATGGAGTATATCATGCGATTATAACCTTGGAATTTTGATTGGATATTAACTATAATTAAAATATATAGTATTCGGGTTTTTAAGACTAATTAGACTTTTCGTGGTAAACAGAAAGTAATAAATGAAACTCCGAGGGACCTAGTTAGTCAGGTAAATTACTTATGGATATGGGGTACTAACCCTGAAAAAGGGGAATTCCTTTGGTAACTCTCTATAGTTTTAGTTTCTGAATCTTAACTTGACAGTAAAGTGAAAGTGGGGTTCGTCTAAAAACGACAGAATGCAGACTATTAATGACTCTAGTACTCCACAACTTTTATATACAAGTCCTTATATGATATGTGGAATAAAAAATGGATAAACTCTAAAGATAACATCTGTGTTGAACCATTATAACACTTTTGTTAATATATTATTTATTTATTAGGTTATTTACATGAAAGTAGCTTCACTCATATGCAATGCTTTATACCGCATGGATTAAATAACTGTAGTTTATATGGGGGCACCCCTCGAAACAAGAAAACTCTATTAGGACTCCCTTCTCTGATTCTATAAACATTACCTTACTCCGACTTACAAAAAGTACTTAATTGCCTAACCAAGGCATACATAAAGTTCCCTAAATTCTTGAAAACAAGTTGCAGAAATCCAATTTCTCTTAGTAGGGCCCTCAAAAATCCAAAAATAAAAGAGTCTAGTAAGAACAGGGAATTTTAAACGCGTATGTTTCAATCGCGATATTTTAAAAAGACTTCAAAGATTATACGTGCTAGGAGATTTCGATTAATATGTTTAATTCCAGTAAATGTCCTTTTAGTCTCATTTTCTTTCCTAAATACCCCATGAGGGACCCTATGCAGTACTCGTATTTTTACTAATCAAAAAGTTAAAGGGGCCTCATAAATAACTTAGCGATGGCCTTATAGATAGAAACTGCGAAATAGATAATTCCCGGTTTATCCAGTTTTTTGTAGTGAGTATTAAGTAAGGGATTTAAATAGTCTATTAAAACTCTTTTGCTTTAAGATATACGCTTGCAAAGTCAGCTAATCCAGATAAGGAAGACACTTTAGTAAAAACATCGCGTGTATTAAGGTACGAAGTCTCAATATAATGCTTGTAGTATATTCCCCAAAATACATAAATAAATAAGTAAAACCTGTAAAGTTTCTTGGCTTATTGCATTTAGGAGTAAGTCATAAAATAGGAACTCTCATATCTTAGATAAAGGAATAAATTTGATCAGTGGATCCCCTATAAAATTAAGAAATCCCTTTTATTCTGACAGGGCTATATAATAAATAGAAAAAGTCAAATACTAGAGAGCTTTAATGAATCCTTGTTTGGCTAACATATAGTAGTATTACTTGCGAGGATAAAGACTGTTCTCGTAATTTGTCTAAGCTATTTAGATTAGTGGACCCTAACCCAAAAATTTCATGGAGTAGCTCTACGATTATAAGGCCTACCGGTGAAAAAAGGTCAGGATATTTAGTATATATAACAGGTAAAGTGCTTTGCAGGATACCTACTTATAAGTAAGACTTTGAAAAGCTTTGTTTGATCGTATTTCTGGGCATTCCAATACAAAAAGGGTACATCAAATTGAATAAACAAAGTCTTGTGAAAAGAGGTTTTTCTTTTTTGTTAATGCTTCATTTTTTCTCTGGCTTACTTAGATAACCCCATTGCATTGATAGGCAGGGATCGGAATTTTTTGACTTTATTATACGGATTAGGTCTGGGTCTGTTTGTTTAACCTCCTTTATAGTTCTTGCGTGTAAAAAAAGTGTCTACTACCATTAAGTAAATTTACCCGATACGATGGTTATCTTTAATATAGCTACGAACTCAATTTTTTCCTTAGTATACTAACTGTTAATTTCATTTTACAAAAACTCTAGAAAGTGCCCTGAAGTATCTTCCAAAGAAGCAAACTCTTATACGCCTATTGTATATATTAGATCCAGGTATAAAATCTATTACTCAACTAATTTTTTATCAGGTCCTGCCCTAAACACGCATCTAGATATAGAAAATGTAAGCTGTAGTTAGAAATGTGTCTTTATTAGTATTACATATCAACTCTTTTTGTTTATACAAGGTTTAGTATCTTACAGTACAGGTTCACTTACAAAGGGCTTAGTTTCGAAATCTAATGCTATTGGGACTTTAAAAGTTTTCTTACTTACTCTTTATCTGCAATACCTTGAAAAAGTCTAAGTACAACAAAGTCTCCTAATTCTTAGGGCAAAAAGAGTCACTACTAGAACTTCACGTAATAGGGGAGACCTAATTAAGTTTAGGATTCATGAGCCAAGGTAGGTAAAATGTAGTATCAAATAATTATAATGAAAAGTCATTTATCAAGAAGTCCTTAAAAAGGGTAACTCCTAGACTCACAATATTGTATATGAAAATAGTAATATGGGACCACTTAAGTATAAAAATGAAGTTAGAGTCTTTATATTTTTAACACTTATATAGAGGAGCTACTGCTTAATAAGAAAGTCATATTCCTAGTAGTCGGGTATAAAAGCGAAAAGTAAAAAAAAGACTTTACATCAAGATTTCACACATGATGGGGCAGTGGCACCTTCTAATTCTGAATTATTTAAAGTAAAAGTATTTAGAAAACTAGTATCAAGGAGCAGCTCTTGGCTCAATGAAAAAAGTCAAAAGCTTAATATTTTTTAAGAAGCTCTCTAGTACCTTTGTCTCTACTGGTAAAGAAAAACTTTCCTGGTTTTGAAGACCGACCCTAATAAGTTGAGAAATTCCCTGCACGATAGATAATAAGAAAACTTTTTCTATAGTAAAGCTCTTAGCAGTGTTTCCTTGTGTTCTTTCAAAGGTAGCTTCTTTGTTTAGGGGTTCTTAGAATCCGCTATATGACTCTTTTAAATATTTTAGACGAGTTCCCGTGTAGGATAAGGTTATAAGAAAGGCTAGGATTCTCTGTATTTATCTATCTCCTTTACGAAATTCTTTGATTCTGCAGTATATATTTATCTAAGAGACTCGAGAGTCTTTTTTAGAACACGGCTCTATTTGAAGAAGTCTAAATATAAAAGAGGGGTTTACTAAGTATTCTATATCATGTGGAGCTCTATAACTATAAAACATAAGAGGGCGGGTTACTTTAAAAGGGAAAGCTCCTAATTTACTGAAGCAAAGTTTCTATTACTAATTTACTCTTGAGGGTTTGCGGCGTTAACACAATTACAAGGCTGTCTTAGTAGGGCATCCATTTCAAAAAGGGAAATCCGAGAGACTCGGTATAACTGACTTTTGAGTATCCCTCTATACTGTCACTTTATTTAAATAACAAAAAAATCAAGATCTAGATGACCAGCCAGAGTATGTCCTTATCTGATTTTTTAATTGAAGGAAAGAAGGATTGGTACATTCCAATATTTGTTATTTTTTGAGTTTACACCGGGGTAATATACACTTCAAAACATGTCAAGGGTATGGATATATGAGTAAGCTCAGGAGTTTTAAAACTCTTTTAATAAGAAAAAAGTATCTTGAAAACAGTATACGTATGAGAGCCTTGGATCCCTTTAGGCATAGCTTATAGTATAGTAGTATAGAGAGATCCCTAATATAAGTAAGGGGATTCCCATATAAAGAAAGGAGTAAATATTTAATTATAAGGGTATCAACAAGGACTTGATATTGAATATACTTGATTGGTCTTGAGTTAGAGAAGCTACTACTTTACTCTTTAAAAAGTTATCCGTCTACTATATTTTCTAAAATACAAGACTTATCTGGAATTAATTATATAGAAATCTTACTTAGTTTTTACTTCGCTTACTGGGTTTGGTGCCCGACAATCAGATTTCTTAAAATTTTGGAGGAATTTTCAGAGGAATACTTTTGTGTAGTAAGTAATTGGACCAGATCTTAAACCTTGATATTATCAATAGCTATTAGTAGATCCACAAGTACATGATACCTTCGACGCACACTCTCTCTGACTTTAGTCTAGAAATCCTGCTTAAGGAACCTTTTTATGAATAGAATCACAAAGCTTTCGATGTGAAACAAAATCTCTTGTATTACTACTTCAGTTATCCGTGAATAAGCTCGGAAAAGTTCCAGTTTTTTTCGCTGGCTACCCTTACTATGAGACTTTTTAAGTTATACTTGTCTGTTTAAGGAATACTTACTCTTTCTTACTCTTTTAAATATAAATCTTTGTATTCAGCTTTCTAAAAAAAGGAAATCTACTATATAAAACTGTTCTAAAGGGGATAATCCCCTAAAATTTCTCCCTTTACGACGATATTACGTACCGTATTTAAACCTTTACTCTTTACTATAGCTTGTGTGTCCATTTCCTAAAAATAAGGGATACCCGCATTAGTAAATATTTAAGTCCTTGGTACAGCTTCTACATAGCTACACTAAAACACGAGGAGTTGCTAGAAATAAAAAGGGAGTTCATAAGTAGATTAGATCCTTTTGTGCTATAACACAACTTTCGGCAACTTCTAATGAGAATATCAAAATAGGTAAAATAGGCGTATATACCAAAAGAAATGAATAGATACCTCTTAGCTTGCTTCAATTTATTGCAACTAAAATCCACAAGTGAAAGGTCATAACAATATAAAACTAACTCCATATTCATATACGGGAGCTCCGCTATTATAAGGAATACAAGGCATTGAGAAGTAAAAAACACATAATTTAGAATATTCGATAATTCATTTGTGTACATATTTCTATACTGAGACTTGGCGATACCCACTCTACTAATTTAGACTCATTACTGATCGTTTTTTTAATTTAAAAACTAACTAGGGAGTACTTCCTTGACTTAAATAAAGAACCCACTTCCGCTTATGGTTTTGTTTCTATTTATGGTGGATCTTTCCCATTTGTTTGTTCGGAATCTTAGTACGATCCGTCATGTCTTTGGTCCTAGATATATCTTTATAAGATCTCTTCATAGGTTCTTCGTTTAGACCTAAAGCTAAAGAAAGTGCTTTTTTAGTTTTTTGATCTTCAGCTGAATCAGCCTTCTTCCTAAGAGTATGAGTGACGATTTGTCCCGTTTTATTAATGCCTGATAAGTCTTTGATAACTATTGGATCTGTATCTATATACACATCATAAGTTACACCATCAATTTCCATCTTTGACTCTTTAGAATACGTTTTTTAGATAAGCTTGACTTTACCAAGCTCCGTGTTAGATATCGTGTCAGCTGATAAGGGTGATCCAAGTACAACTGAGTCAGTATCTGTGTAGTAGCAATTATCTCTCGAAATGAAGCGAATTAATAGTTGCTCGCTTCTTTCTTCAAAGGAAAGGTTGGCTTACTGATGGTAAATCTTCCGAAAAGAGAGTTTCTATATCATTTGTGTTTACTGCTATCAGTTAGTACACTCCATAACTCAACCCTAGACTTGTAGAATATATTAAAGAGATTACCTCTTTTTTATTTCATTAGTAGAGTAGCCCCTTATTAACTCAGGAAAAAAGGATTTAGTAGATGTTTTTTATATGACAAGCAAAGTCTAAATTTAGAAGGGGCCTTCCATTTACTCCTTTCAAAATGCCAATTTTAGGGTGTAAAAGTTTGATATTTAACATTTGACTTAGTGCTTTACTTTCTCACGAAGTCCTTACACGTAAGATGTTTTACTGAACTGATTAGAGTCATAAATTTTTCGTGGGTCTTAGTTCCCCGATACATGAAAAGAAAAGGAGGCGCTCTCAGAATTGACCGCCGATCCAGCACCCTTAAAATTTTTATAATTCACTTTTAGTCTTTAGCATGTACTTGTTTAAAAACTAGAATATCAAGAGAAGCGTAAAGATCAGATAATAAAATCACCTAAAAAGAAAAAGGCATTTTTTGTAAAATAATCTTAGTAATAATCCTATACTTATAGAGGAGTATTCAATCCCTTATTCTTGCTTGAGATTGTTAGAGCACTGATCAAACGAAAAGAATACGGGGGGTTCAAAGCGACTCACATTATTCGTTAGTAGTAGTCAATTTATTATAACAAAATGTATACAAAGCAGCACCCGTTGTTTAAATAACCTTGAACGAGTTCTGTTTGAGATAAAATATCGCGTTTCATATTTAGTAACAAATCCGTGGAGTGACTACTCAATGCAAAAAAACAAGATAAGTATAGAACATATGCTTCAACTACAGAACTTTTTCTTTTTCATTACTGCCATGATTGTGCTTTCTGGCACGGCAGCTCCCATATTATTCAAATCGTTTATCAGTAGAGATGTTTCCATAGGCGCACCCTTTTTCAATGGTACTCTAATTCCTATTCTTATCTCTGTATTCGCTCTTTTAGTCTATTTATATTCGAGACAATTACTAGGGACAAAAGCTGGAAGTGCTAGAGTCCTGGTCAAAACAAGCCGACCTATTCTATTCCCGTATATAATTAGCAGAAGTTCATACAAATCTAGAGCAAGACAAGCTTTATTTTCCTTCGTTCTACTTCTTCATTTTCTCTTTCTCGAATTTAAAGCAGACTTCTCATATTTAGAATCTTTAGCTGGTGTGCTTTGCTTACTATGCTTTTGTACTTTATTCTTTTTACCACGCGAGAAATTATTTAAACGTGCGGATCGAGCACAATTAAGAAAAAGACGCCGTGTAGTATGCCTACCTACAAAAGAGGGGCAACTTGAAGTTCCCGCCTTACCGACGAGCCCAGAGACCTTAGGATTTGGTCACATTTCGTACCAAAGAGGGAAAAGGCACATGAATCTTTCGCATGGAGGAGTGTGCATATTTGTTTTGGGTCTTGTTCTGTCTAACACGAAGAAGCTGGAGTTTACTCAGGGATTGTCTTTGGGTTCTGAACTCAATATGGGTAAGGAACTCTGTTGTTTGCGCGGTCTTGATCATTTACATGGGCCTACCTTCCATTCAATTTGTAGTAATTTGATGATCTATAAAGGAGGGGCTCCCATCCTCGATCATGAGGCTTTTTTGTCAATGCATTCATATGAAACTGGAAAACTGGAGCATTTTCTGCATCGCTGGTTGGGGAATAAAGAAGATAAAGAATTCTTGTTGAGTATGTTCCCAGAAAAGAGGTACTTTAGGGAAAGTACAAGCACCACTGAAGTTGCTATACATACAAATTTATTTACGGATCTATATGCTGTCCTTGGAACTAGGATTGGTGGATGGTATACCACTCTAATCAAACTGCCCTTTATTTTTCTTATTCGGATAGGCTTTCTCTTGTCTTTCTCAGGAGGAATTCGTGGTTTGTTACGTGATCTGAAACGAGAGAAGTTGCGTTGGAATTGAAAAGACCCTTTTGAAGTACATAATTGCATAAGGCGCTAGTATAGGAGTAATTTAGTGCTAATTTAGTGCATAAGCACGCTTTCTTCTTTTTCCCAGTCGTTTTTATCTAGCCGTTTACTGCATTACAATCCTGGTAATTACATAGCGCCCCATTACGTAACGCATAAATAAAAGAAAAGCTCAATCTAGTATTTCTTTTCCATTGTAGAAAGAAGGGATAGTGCGCTGCCTCCTAATGCAATCAAGAAGCTTTTTAGACTTTCACCTGAATACCTCCTTAATTATACGTTTACATTTGTATTTCCTATAGAGTCTAACTTAGCAAAAAAGTCCAATCAATTACAATGTATGAGAAGTCCACTACGACTTCAACTTGGTTGAAACTTGGTAGTATGTAAATCAGGTTTATTCATTACTTCTACTCAAGACTACTTGATTAATACAGAAAAATCCTTTAATACTCAGATCCATAGAAGCTTTGGCATTGGGTACAGAGAATAAAGATTTTTAAAAGACAGTACATGCTCATATGCAGCTCGGTGCTACATACCGGTATATAGTGAAAATCTTAATGGTAAATGACTCCCTTTAAATATAAATAGAGTTATAGGACTAAGATACAACTCTTTATTACTAAACCTGCTACCTGTGGCTCTACCTTTTATCCAGTATAACTGCTTTTAATCAAATGCCAAAGGTTCTAGTCCAATCTCTCCTCTTATTCTCAGTCTTTCCTCGGCGCTGCTCTTACGATTATACCTTTACTTTGTGATCCCGGATTTCTTATTCTTGTTTCATAGAATTGAAGTTGAAACCAAATTCCTCGAGCCCATGTACCAGTGTCCGTTATCTATTGATCTAGTGGGTCTTTTGTTAGGATTCCCTTCTCAAGTGTTTTTAGTTGGCTCTATTTCCTTCATCCTTGTGTAATACCCAGATTTTCTATCGAATAAAGTGAAGCTCCGTCTTCTGATAAGGATTTAGACATAAGCCCCTTTACGTAACAAGTCAAACCCAACTTTTAGCTTTTCAAATACACAAATTGGGAGAACCCTGACCTTTTTCCTTAGTTAGTCTGGAAGTTTAGAGAGTTAGGAAATACGTACTAAAAGCTTTAGACTAGGCACAATTACCCGGCGGAGAATATAAGACAGAAATTAAAACGTAGTAAAAACGGGGGCCAAAAGCCTTAAATGTACAAAGCACCTTAAAAGCTTCATAGCTTTGGACGTATTTATTTCTTCTCTAATAAGTTAAGAAAGACCCGTAAAAGACTTAAATAAAAATCCTGCCTATTTCCTTGTCAACGTTTCATAACGCGCGAAAATGTAAAGTAAATTTAAAAAGTAAACTTAAGGCCTGCTTTTATAAGGGTACGCCCCTTCCCGTGTCTTTTGTGAAACGTTTATCAAATTCCGAGCTTTAACTTAAATTAAAGAACCTATAACTCTTAAACTCTTGACATAGGCGGGTCTCGCTCCTTCAAAGCTTCAAAGAGAGTACAAGACAATTGTATAGGGCTCATACCTCATACATAGAAAGAAGAAAGCTCTAAAAACAGAAAAGGGTTCTGCACTAAGTCTTATTTTATAAGTATTTCCAAGAACTCTCTTGGGGTTTGTTAAGCCCTAATTAAGCAAGGGGCTATCTGGCTTTTAAAAGGAATAGGAATTAGACAACCAAATCCTATTTAATATAAACATTTATTATATACAAGAGTACTGGAACTTCTTGCTAGTGAGAGAGCCCCTTATTAGTTAGATAAAAACAATATGTGAAAAAGTCATAAGTGCTTCAGACATACTATGATAAAATCCTTTAAAACAAGTCAAATCTTGCATGAGAGCTTGCAATCTCTAAGAGTTTTATAAATGATACCCATCTTTCCACATGTGCACCAAACAAAATGGTTTAAAGTACCGAACTCTAGCTCTCTAATTACTAGACCCGCAAGGGAATCCCAAGGAACTGGCTCCAGAAAGGATCTCCTTGATAAAAACTTAAACGTTGAATCAGAGGCGGAATATGAAGGCGTGCCGCTATTAATATCAGCAATATGACTAGCTCTAGAGATAGAACAACGCTTTAGATCTTCATAAATTAAGGTAAGGTGCTTTAATTTAATAGTTACTAATTAAACTTCCTAATGCTGAAATAGTCAACTTTTAGACTTCTTCTATTAGCTATTTTCATAAAGGAGTATTCACGTGACAGAGGGGCCTCTATCTTCCTTCTAATTCAAAGAGGTACATACAGAGAGTAACGCCTAACCTTGAAATATGACTAAAACTTAATGAAAAAACTATTACACGAAAGCTCATTGGATCCGTTTACTTAGATTATTATGGGGGTGCTCTTGCCCTAATATCCTACTATTTTCTTTCTATGAGGACATAAGCTATAGTATTTTTTCAATGGGTAATTATTCTTGTGTTTCTAATACCTTACAGCATATTCTAAAAATCATACTTTGAGAACCCCATCCCAGGTATTTAAAGAAATAAAGAATCTATTAGTCTAATATCTTGTTATTAAGCCCATACCATTTCGTTCTAAATGTGCTTGCCCGTTGGTTATTTACTTATCTTTTTACTTAAGATTAAGACCTTTTTATTAGTCGAATCCGGTGTTCCTTTACATTTGAAGTCTTGTAACAAACTTCGCGTTCTACTATATTACTATAGAATTCTTTTTGCAATTCTTCTTTTCGTATTTAAAGACTCCGCTTTAATCTGCATAACGGTAACCTAACTTAGAAACTTTGCTGCTGCAGAGAAACCACTTCTTTCTTAGAAGCATATACTGACTTTATCCTATATCCATTTGTGAAAGATTGAATGCTCTACGAATGCACTCTATTTTTTAGTTGTTAAAAAGTAGCTAGCCAAAATCAAGCTAGTCTTCTAAGATATCAAAGATAATAAGTAAAAAGGAAAAGATCCTTTTTGGTTTTAGTAGGGCAAGATATGAAGATACAAAGCTATGTGGAACTAATCCCGGTTTAATGGCAATTTTAGTGGAATCTATTTCTATAGGAACTTGATCCACGTGCGCTTTAGTTTCTTATAGGTTTCGAAGTGGTATAAGACTCGCGTAACAGTTACAGGGCGGGGGGATTCAAATTATCTAAAATTGAGTTCTCTCTAGCAAAATTCCCGTGATATAAATTCGATTTAAAGTAAACCCTTGTATGCTCGGGTTTTCACACAAGAATTTCTCGAGGGTTCAGGATTCCTTTATCAGATTATAACAACTGATGGTATAAATTTCGGGGTATTCTTGTCTTATTTTAATTATTATTTGTATACCTAAATTCGATAAGGCCCTAATATACAGTAATTAGAAATTAGAGGTTATCTCGCTAGTGACTCCGGTCAATATCTGTCTAATTAGATCTAAGCAAGAGAGCACAACAATAAGGACTCTAACTACTATTTACTCCGGTATAATTAAAAGGCTGTATATAGCTCGCTTAAGAGTATTCCCACGACCCCCTTTTTTCTAGAATCCGGATCCTGGCAAACATGTGTTAACACTTAAGGAAAAGTAATAAAACAAAATTGAATCTGAGAAAAGGGTAGATCCCAAACAAAAGTCGGAATGCTTACAAAAACCCCTTTTACTCTGAAATAATATATTTCGCCAAAGCAAGTCGTTGAAACAAGCCCCCTATATTGAATAAAAAAGTTACACAAGATTAAAGTTTATGTGATGAAAGTCACGAGTTAGAGTACCCCAGCTCTTATTTTACTACTTCGCTTTTTGTTTAATGGGATACCATACTCTTTACTTAGATAGGGTCCTTTTGAGTGAATGCTTTTCAAAAGAAGGTCTGATCCTAGAGGCGGGCTGAGAGACCGTACCCTCTTTGTAACTAAGTTACCCCGGAAGATGTCCTGCCAAACCCGCGGGAAAGTATTTCATTTTTGAGAAGGTGCGAATACATTAAATAGTTGTTATGACAAGTATCATAAGCCAAGGATTGCCTCACCAAAGGATAAAATAGCGATTTCTTTAGAACTCCAGGCTATTGTACCTTACTTTCTTGAACTCTTTCATATTCCTAAAAATAGAAACACTCTTTTTACGATCACTCTTACTGGGAGCTTTGGCAACTTCAGTTGAGATAAGAAGGATCTGGCCACAATAAGTATAGGCACTTTTTATACAGAATATTATCTTGATAAAACTCAGGATTACATATTATTATTAGTGTGGGAAACCCCAAAACCTTATGCCCTTTATTATAATAAAAGACTCCTTGGTGCGTATTAGCAGAACATTATTGCATTTCAATACTTTAAAAATCACTTAAATAGAGTACTTGTCATTTAATATCGAATACAGCATTCCTTTTTCCTCTTGAGCTAGCAGGTTATTAAGGTACACCGTTCATCATGAACCTCCAGGAATGAGCACTCCTATTTAGGATAGCTCAAAGTCTAACTCAAACATAAGGTATTCGTAATATGTTCGACGAATCAGGATAGGCAAGACGCCCCGTGTCCAGATCCTTGTCAGGTAAAAGAAGGGGGTTGATATCCAAACCTGAGTAACTAGTGCATTACTGTAAATTTTTAACTCGTGAGAGTCTATATAATCTAATTATTAGTCCATAATTTAAATAAAGGATAATAGAATTTCCTTTGGAGCACGGAATAAAACAAGTTCTAAAAGAGGTATTTTCTCTTAGAGTTCCTTGTTTTCAATTAGCTAAACGGCGACATTTAAGGAATTGGGGTTCCATATAGTTCAAAGCCTCTAGTAAAGCCCGATAAAGATGCCTTTTTTCTTCTTTTTTGTATAATGTGGAAAGCTGGCATACTAGGTATATATTTACTATATAAACTTTCTCAATACCATGTACAAGTGGACTGTATTTTTAACCGGAAATAATCCAATCTTTTACTTAACTAAAAACTCCTGAAAGTGGAACCGAAAACAATATATGACCTGAAAAATGCTGGGGATTTTATAGCTTATTGAGATAGACCCATAATTAGAATAGTTCAAAAGATGGATCATCATTTGCCTAAAGGAAACTTCCTACCGACCCATACTAGAAACTAGTTATCCGGGATCCAGATATGAACCTGGAATAGAGAGAAGCCCATAATAAGTAAGGACCAGCTGTACCAAAGAATTAGAATTAAAAGAACGATGCGCAAATTCTGTTCTATTATATATATCCTCTAGTAAGCTTCTGAAGAAAAAAAACTAAAAAAGTTTTATCCTTAACCAGCTATTGGGATTTCTGAGTAATTATGTTAAATTGTAGGTGCCTTGTAAAAATACTGAAGTGAAAGATTTGTATCCTATCTTAATTCAACTCAAACATGGATGACTAACCAATGGGCTTCAAAACATCCGATAAATAGCTGACACAAAAATCTCATTTGTTATACCCCGAAACTGCGTGCCTCACTAGATTATAGAAACACACCCCTTTTCTAGTACTATTGGAACCTTATTCCCTACTTTCTTACTAATACTTGTTTTAACTAGAGACTCCTCGATCCTTCTCCAAATTCTAGTAGTAATGATAGTGAGATATTATAGCTTTGTACAAAAAAAGTAAATCAAACTGCAATGTATCCGAAGTCAAACTTCGTAAGAAGCTCATAAGGTATTCTTAAATTATTTGGTTAAGTCAACTTATTTTGATACCTCAGAAATTCCTATCCTAAAGGGGTATGTCCTATTATCTTAAAATTTCATTATGATTTTTTAGTACTTATGGAGTCGAGGTTAGTCAAAAAGCGTTGCTAAAGGAGTGGTAATGTGAGCCCTTAAAAGAGCCTCATTACAAAACGTTACCTACGGAAACAGTTATTAAAAAGCTAAAAAACCTCAGAGTATCTTACCAAGCTACCTTTAAAATAGTATAAAAGGGCCTTAGAGGTTCAGTACCGGAAAATAAAGTTTATGATAATTCTTGTTATATATTATAAATTACTTATATATAAGTAAACTGCTCAGAGGAGAGTCACTCAATTCCTACTTAACTACATATTGATATAGGATATTCAACATAAATCTTGTAATGTTAGGGTTCCTTTCTAATAGTAGAATAGAAAAAGGAATCCCTTTATTATAACAACATAGACTACTTTTAGACCAATGCGGGATCCCGGTTATGTTATGCTGCGGCAAAAAACTTTATGAGCTTCATAAAAAGGAATTGCATTATAGTATGTTTAATGTACTAGATACTATATATTAAGAAAGAATAGCTTAGGATTTATTAAATAGTTTTTTTCGAAGTGTCTTCCTTTTTGTTAAGATTGATGCTTCTTTTTAATTTATCTATAAAAAAGATAGATTGGGTAATTAACTACAACCTCTCCCAGCGAATCCCACGTTCAAAAAAGCCTGCTCTGAGTATGTTAAATTCTATAGGGCATTAATAGCGGTAGACCGAAGCCAACTATTCGTTGAGACATGATACAAAAACTCCCGTTGTTTTTAGAATTTCTAATTACCGTCTACTATAATTGATAGTTTTTAAAAGGAGAGAAAACTAATACTTAATTTTCCAAAGTCGCAATTATTCTATGGGTTAGCATAAAGGGATATCGTTATACAGGTTTTCCCTATAATCAAAAATGTCAGTTTGACACATAAGAGCAGGACTTTGAACCTATGCGTTTTGCCTTGGCATAGCTTTGTGCAGTTAGTGTTTGCCTTTGTTCGATGTTCAGAGAATTTATAAGGAACCTATATCCTATTTTTTTGATTTATCTTTATTTACCTTAAGCATATATTTACTCTACTTCACTCGCGTGTGTATACTAATCCTGAAACAACCGCCGATGATAAAAAGTATTCCCTAAAATTGCTCCACAGGGTTTTGTTCCCATAACGATCAAGCAACTTTCAGCATACTTTTGTAATACCTAGTTGTTGATACAGGCTCTTTCAGTCATGTATAACACCTCTAGTAAATAGCTTCAAAATCTGACAAGTAGCTAAGTCTGATAATACAAAAGAAAAAAGTGAAATAGTAGAACCTACGAGAAATATTGGAAAAGCTCTTAATCTAGCTAGATTTTTTTAATCAATGAATATAAAAGGAGTCCACTTTACTCCCACTCACTATTTCCTTGTGAAGCCTAATGGAAGACCAAAAAGAGAGTTGTTCGGCTCAAATATAGATAAAGGGAAAATTACCAATACTAAGATTCACGTACCCCAATAGAAATCCTCATCTTAATCCAGCGTAAAACCCTTGATCGCAATTGTATTACTAGTAAATAAAAGTCCAACATTTTATTATTTAAAACTGTGGTCTAGAAGTGTATAGTATTTGTGTGCTGAAAGTAACCATAAATATAGGACGGATACGCACCCGAGGGGTTTCTTAATTATGATAGATGAGTTAATAATTGAAATTTACTAGTTATTGTAGTTTGCGGGGTACTACACCTTTGCTAGATACGATGCTTTGATTTTATGAAAATTAGGAGTACTCTGTCTCTCAAAGTAATTAACTATATAGGATAATACAAGTATAAGGGCTCTCATAATTTGAAATACAAAAGAAAACTTTTATTCCTTCTTAAATTCTCCGCCGGAAAGAGAGTATTTCAGACATTGTCAGCCGATTTTACACCCTACTTTGTATAGTATAGTTAAAGCCGCTTTTTATACCTTTTCGGGACTGATGAGACTTGAACTCACAACTTCTGCCTTGACAGAGCAGTGCTCTGACCGATTGAACACAATACTAGTGAAGAGTATACTCAATGTGCTAGACTCCCCACCCAATAGGTATTAAAAGTGTAGCTCGAGAATTTAATTCTTAATTGGGATTCGTTTCAGTACTCTTATGTGGTTGTTTAGGTAAAAGGTTCGGTTAAGGGAGTAGCTCTGAGTTTCATGAACACAAAAGCCTAGTATTAAATGTGCACAAGTTGTAAGTGGTAGATTATTTGTTAAGTAGTACATTTCTCAGAAAGAGCTTGGATTAGTGCCCTTTAATTTGTTTGATTGTACTTAATAGGAATTTTTTAGCTTTAATAGAGGGAAATGCCTACTTAATTTGTAACTTTTGTCTTAAAAAGGTAATAACCTAGATAGGAATTCTTATATACTAATATAACTTTGCTTTTCAAGGTGGGGAATTCCTGGTTATCCTAGTACAAGGATAGAGGAAGTACTATTATATATAAAGTAGGGGAAGGTATAAAACTATTCAATTCTATAAACCCTTATTTACCTGTTTTACTGAACTTATTAGATAAAAAGAGTTTCTTAACCAAAAAAGTAGCTTTCTAATTCTAAAATGACTCAAAATTGCTAATTTGAGGAGTTGGTATAGAGTCAATTTCTATGTATTTTTTTTAGAAGAAGTTCCTGGGTATTAGTTTCATATAAAGTGTTAAATAATAAAAATGAGTGAATATTGCATTTCTTAAAAGTTAAAGGACGAGGTAGCTTCAGCTGTTTTCCTTCGAGATTCCTTATGTAGCTTGTAGGACTTATTTAGTACTTCTTCTCGGAACGATTACTAAACTAGATTAAATATGATGAGTAGTAAAGTAGGCACTTGTGTATTTTGTGTTGTATGTCATATACCCGGACAGTTTTTTCTAAATTGTAAACTAAAAACTACTCTATTTATTAGCCAGTTAAGGAGGGAGAATTCCATTTGTCCTAGAAACAGGGGTACCCTCTCATTGAGGAATCGCTATTTAGACTTTCTCAAAAACTTTTTACTTAGTGCCAAAGCTCGCTCATAGGAAATCCTTTTTATATGGCATTTAATATTTCTTGGTCTTGGGTAGAGTGCTATTCTAGCAAAAATTTTAACTACTTGTTACAGCTCAGATTCAGGGCTTCGGTAAATTCCACTAAAGGGCCCCCTTGTAGCTTGTAGAGAAAAAGGACTACACGGGTACTCCTATACGGGCGGCTGCAATAGAAACGGGGTTTGCAGACTATTGTTTGAATTTTGTCCAAGCAAACTCCTGACTATCCGGAGATAAAAACACAAAAGTACTAGGTTAAACTTCTATTGCTTTTTATCGAAGTGATACGGCTTTTTAATCTGCTTGCCCTTAATTACATAGTTGAGAGGTTGACATAGTGCCATAACTACAAGCTCGGGTTTGAAGCAATACTTTTGGAATAATAGAAAAGGAGAACTTCTTTTATAGAACGGGCTCTAGATTGTTACAAACTATGGGACATAAATTTACCAGAGCAGATAGTAATTATTAAGGAAATCCCCAAATCTCTAAATAAGTGATTTTGATTCATAACTTTCTCAGTTACTTAATAAACAAAAAGAACTTAGTTAAGCTACGATATATTCTAGCCTTACCTTGAGAGTGTTTATAGTATACGTAAATGATAAGGCACCGATTCTTGCAGTAGGCATGCAAAGGTTCGGTTCGAAAGCTTTTAGTTCAGATTCCGAAACACTTAATCGATCATATTATGTCAACAAGAATTCTTTTAATACAATTTGCCCAGTATTCTCCTGGTTCCACTTCGTACAGAACTTCGCCGCCGGGACGTCTCTTTTAAAAAGGAGCCTGATCAATAAGAATCCGATACTCGATTTTTAATGGGATACTATAGTCTAACAACAACTTTTATGCATTTAGCTTCAAATATTGGTAATAAAATCTTGTATATAGGACTTAAACCTCTTGCTTTTATAACTACAACTGGATACTTTGGCTATTCTGAGCATTATAGTTCTTTTTCTCTACTCCCTCGGTCCTGGAGGAACTTCAAGGACTTACGTTACCCACTTAATCTTGATCATAAAGTGCTTATTGAGCGGACACCCTTACTTAATAGATCGCGATCTTTGTCGAAAACTAACTCGAAATACAAGCTACACCCGGATATCCTTAAAATAACTGGTTTAGTCTCAAGCACAAACTTAAACAAATACGATAGATAGTTAAACGAATAGGCGAAAGTAAGCCCAGAACGTCCTGAAAAGAAATCTAGAGTGGTGGATCTTCACAGTTACTTACTAGTTTGGATACTCTTTTTTTGTAATCAAGGTACCTACTTTGTCATTTCATAGATAGAACCCCTTCCGTCGCACAAGGATTTACTACGTATAAGTAGTAAAGTTAGACTCGACCTTTAATTTATATTAATTCTTCTTGTACCCAAACTTACCCGATAAGGCGTAAATTGATTTATTTCATGAGGAAAAGACAGAATATTGTCAAGATTTGCCATACCAGGTCGCTTTATTAGTTTCTACTCGTATAGTCGCGGCAACTTCGCTAGCAGAATGGTTAACTCAGTTATCGAAGTATTACTGCCAGATTATAAGACTAATCAAAGACTTATGCACTAAGTAAAGGGTTCGTGGGATACTTATCAAGGAGTTAATCTTTTTATAATCGTAGCTTTTCCTTTGCCTAATTATTTTACAGGAATTTATTTGCATTTATAGGGGGTCTAAACCAGGTTCTTAATAAAGACAGGATGCAGTATAGAGCTTCTTGTAAGAAATATAGAAATCTAGTAGAAATTAGGCTTTTACAAGAAGAGTACCACTAAGAAAGGTATAGATACGAGTAAGGAACAAGGTATGAACAAGAAGATAGTTAGAATAGGCATAATAAACAGAGTAACATTACAGCTGCAGGTATCATGACGAGTAAGAGGAGAGGTGTAGCGGCTCTAGGTATTCCGAAAGGTATTAGTATAATAAGGTAAACTCTAATATACAGTGAACCGAATGAAAGGAAAACAGACACCCGCAACTTTTGTGTAGAATATAAAACCTTGGGCTTGACTACGGAAAAGTATCAGAATAAAGTCTGGGTTATTTATAAATATAGACACAATGTTACTTTTCTAAACTAATTACAATACAAGTATAAAATAAATATAAGAATTTTTGGTAAAAAATAAAGGGGTACTATAAAGTTTCCATAGCATAAGACAGGTATCGTCGACAATTACTAAAGGATCTTAAGAATCCCTAGACCTCATAATACTAAATAATACTAAATCTAAGTGCAACCTTTATTAACTAAAGCAACTTCTTTACAAAAGACTTCAAAATGAAAAAATAACTTCCTATCTCAGATACAAAAAAGAAAGTGTCACAACAAGGAAAAGGGTCCAGTTAACCCTATAAATGATTAAAATTATTGTAATTCGTATAATAGACCATATGCTACTAAACCCTAATAAAGTATTTGAAAAGAAGCTCCTTTAACCTTATGAAATTCTTTTGTAAAAAGCTGAGCCAAAATTGACAAAAGCACTGAAAATGTTGAACGAAGGATTTACTCCAACTTGGAAAGAATCTTACTTTTGGGTAATACAAATACAAAGGGGATTCGCCAAAGCTCTCTTAATACTGTAAGAGTTCCTTGTTAAACAAAAGACGTTTGTTTACTATAATATCTCCTTTTATTTCTTATACATAAGCGGTATCCAATGCTTTACTTAATTTTAATTGGCAGTGTTCCGTAACTCCTCTGGGATGTATGTAGAACTTTATTTATAAGAGAATTCAAGTATTTGTTTAGTAACATAAGTAAGCTATTTGAAACAAAGATACAGATGAAAAGTTTTCCTGTATTTGCCAAGGACTGCTCTATCCTAAAAAAGCCACTAAAAGTTATATCTTTCCTTTTCTGTACTGATAATACACACATAGTTTTTAAGAAATTAACAAAGCACAAGAGGTCCCTTAAGCACTTTTAAGTTTAAGTGAATAACTATCTTCCAGGCATAACACCCTTTTTTATAGACAAGGTTCTTCCATTCTTTGTTCTAATATAGATATAGACAGTAACACTTATAGTGCTGCCACCACAGAATACCCTTTTTGAGCAACCTTGTTGAAAGGCACTAACTATAACACTCTCTTGTAAGTGAGGAATCCCATATAATATAGTAGAAACACGCCTTTTTGGAAGCTCTGAAGCTCCAAGCCTGCTTTTTTTGGAAAAGTAGAATAGAGATTAAGCTATAAAGGTACAAAAGGAAAAGACTAAATCACTATGACTATAAAAAAATGATATATTCAGAATATAAGTAATGGTAGCTGAACTTATCAAATAGGAATTAGAAAGACTACACTAAAAAGAGATCTATATATAGATAACAAAATCTCCCCAAGGAAAGCCTCACTTAGGCATTAAGCTTAATATCAAAGATAAGACAGTTATAAGTATCTCTGTTAAAGTATTTACTTACTACTAAGTTTTTTATGCCTACCCTATCGTGTTTTGAATAAAATATAGAGAGGGTCCTTGGTATTTTTTAAGAGCATATGAGGCTTTTGTTGTATCCTCTTTACATTAAAGGATCCCAATGCCAGCGACAAGAAACTCCTCTAGTAACTAATAATGTTTGACACTCCTAAGCTAGTATAAAAACCGCATAGTGAAATTGTTCCATATACGAAACCTTTTTTTTTTCAGAGACTTTAGCCAAAGAGTTAAACTAAGATAAATATTTTAAAGAGGTAGTGGTAATTCTCTGATCTGTAAGTGTGTAGTACTAAGATTACGAATAAAAAGAATCCTTATAGTAACTGAGCTTTAAGAGTTCGGTAAAGATAACAAGAAATCCCAAGTCTAACCCTTTTATTTCGAAAAGGACTCTCCTATATAAAAAACAAAGGACCCTGTTATTCTGAGCTTCCTCTTATATTATACTTTTTTAGTAAAGTCAAGGGGGTTGCTTGTTAACGTGTTCCTAGGTTTGTCGGGTTTTTCAGATAATAAACTAAAGCTATAAAGTAATGCAATGCCCAGGTCTAGTAAAGAAGTAAGGAGATAAGCACGGATTTCCCTATCAATTTCTGAGGCAAGCTTGAAGTCTAGGAATTGTCGATTAGGGGTTCTCCGGAGAGTTTAGTACTCAATCTTGGGTAATTGGGGGGGTCTTGGTGTTTCCAGTTTCGATTCATAAAGTGGTGTACAATTAATTAGGGGAATTATATCGCTACAATAAGGTTTACATACACTGGATGACCTCAAAAGTTATAATACTTATTTGGAATAGGACTCCCATTGAATAAGTAAGTTAACTTATCTAATTCCAGTTTATTAAGCATTACCTGAAACCCCTGTTACATATTAGTCGTTTGAAATCAATCACACTACAGCTAAAGTTTGGGACATACTCATACATTTTAGGGTCTGTATAGCTCTAGCAGTTAAAACACTAAACTGTCACACTCATAAGTAATAAGTTCCTGGACACCAGGTTTTGTATATGCGCGTTCTATTGTTTTCTCAATTAAACTTTGAAGATATAAACTCAGTACTAGTAAGCTGTCTAAACTAACTAATTAAATTCTTTTTTCTAGAAAAAAGGGTGTTGTACTTTTAAACTAGATAATATAGTACTAAGAAAATCCCAAAAAAGAAAATGTATTTGTATATGTAATACTTACCCGATATAACGTGTTTAGTTCTCAAGGCAATGGTCTTTCCTATGCGCCATACGGGAGCCTCGTGTAGATTACTATATTTATTAAGTTTACTGAAGTTTTCTTTATTTTAAGATTTGCGGTTAAGCGGGTCCTTTTCCTCCTAGTGTTTGAGGGATGACTAATAAGTTTCAACTTTATATATCCTTATATTCAGAGAATCCATAGTCTAAGTCCTCTAAAATACATAGGATACGGGGTCCCTTTATACTTAAGTCAAACGAAATTGGAAAAGGGTTACTGAGATAAAGGTATTGAACAAGCTTTCAAAAGATTTCTTTATGATATAGAGTCCGCTTTTGAGTAATTTCCTATATTGTGTTCTATATAAGAGTTTTCCGCTTAAATACTTTTGTCCACGACTTGAGGAATTAATAAATTTTGTTTGTGCCCTTAAATAAGAGCATCTTTTTACTAATGCTAGGGCAACCCAGTCTAAAAAGTGGGTTATCTTAGGGAATATAAACCCGGTTCCTTGGTACTTATTTTAGTCAACGTAAATTCTAAAGAGGCAAGTAAGGTGAATTAAACCTATTTGATGGAATTCTTACTAATAGAGGGAATTTCATTTAATATTAAGTGCTTCGTTGCGTATACCCACTTATTTTATAAGGCACTCCTGAGTATACCTAAGGGCATTCTTGTAGCTTTTGACAAAAAAGGGGTTTACCAGAAGAATGTCAAGACAAGAGTTAAATTCAATAACTAAGGAAGTTCCATGAAACAGTAAAAACGAGAGTCTGTTTTTAAACCTTTTTCCTAACATCTAAATTCTGATTAGGATTCCCTTTAATTATAAATTCGTATTAACCTTTTAAAAGTATTTTACACGGCTCTAACAAAACTATGATTATTCTGCTGCAAGTAATCGTAAACTGCTTAATACTAGCAAAGGTCTTGGGCAGATTGCAAGGAGTGTTTTGTAAATCAGACGGGGTTACCCCCTTAACTTAGAGGTTTCGTTATATAGAACATCTTGGTTGGTCCACAGTTGAACTCAATATTTACTCAGAACTGAAAGTCGTTAAGAAAAAAGGAATGCTACTCTTTCATTTACAAAGAACTCCTTAATTTTTAATGTATAAATAGAAAACTTTTGTTTGCAAGTAGACTGCCCGGTAAAGAAATTGTTTATATATTCTGAAAGGATTTCGTGCAAAAAGTAGCTGTGCTGTAACAATCTGAGGTTTGAGGTTATTGAGTCCTATTAGGCCTCTCGCCTAACACTGACCGAATATGGAATGAGACCAGAGATTCCTTTTAGCAAGAGTCTTTTTGAAGTAATAAGATAAAACGGACACGCCTCACCTTTTTCTTTTGAAATGGAAGCACTTAAATTAAACCTTTTAAGAAAAAGCGATTTTAACTAAAAAACTAACTTAAGCGTGTCTGTCCTTTTTATATATCTTACAAAATTTGATGTTTTAATTAATCAATGGACCCCTTTTGCTCTTTCTTGTTACCCTACCTTATAGGCGTCCGGTAATCTAGTTTATTTTGTTTAATATAAAATTTTAGTATTCTTAGTGAGATGAATGTTTTAAATTTATATATAGTTGGTAAAAGTCTTTTTATGAGCGCTTCAACTTTAAGAAAACTTGTTTTCAATATTCAGTCCAGTAAGAAATTATTAGGTTCGGGGTAATACTAGAGCTTTAATCCATAATCTAAATCAGCAGCAACACAAGAAAACGAGTAGATGCAATAAATCAAAGTCTTAGATGCCCTATGTAGTACTTAGTCATAAGTATTTAAAGTAAATTTAAAAGGAATGTAGACATAGGAATAGGTAGAGGTATCCTAACAAAAAGGAAAAGAAGCTAGCGAATAAAAAAGGAAAATTAATAAAAACTGTGTTTTTACAAGGTCGACATAGTATTTTACATTGAATATTTAATTCAGAAGTTATACCACAAAATAATGATAAAAGGAGATCCTAAATTAGGCCCTAAATTTCTTTTAGAAACAAAAGATCCTAATTTGAGAAATTGCTGGAATTCTATTATCAAGGATAGGACGATCTGCTGGTCTACTTTATTAAGGCAGGCGGGGTATTACAAGGAGACGTTCTTAGGATATCATGACAAGTCTATTCGTATAATAATTACTTTCCCTATGTCTATAGGAAGCTAGTATACTTGAAAAATAAGGTAAGAAACTTGGTGTAACTGCCCATATAGCTACCCGATAAAAAATTAGATACGTAATTACGTGGCATAACTCTCTAAGAAGCCAAGTCTTCATGAAGACTCTTGAGCCTATGATTGGAGACTTGGGATCTCGGCAATAGATAGGACTCGAAAATTCAAGCAGTGTGAGTGAAACTAGTCGAAAGGGAAGAACAAAGCCCCGGACGGGGACATAAAACAGGAGTTTATTTCAATTGTACGCAGTTTATGTCTCTTATTTAACTGGGCATGAAGGGTACTTAATATAGGATGATTCCTTAATTACTCTTCAAGAATCTTCTTTGTATAAGAGCTCGACTTGTGTCTTTGGTATAGGTAATAAGATTGCTCGGTATTTGGTTAACTAGTTTATTCTATTCGGGTTTTATGAAAAAAGTCTTTCAAGAAAATGAATCCTGAAGGCTGCATAAGAAATCGTTTTAAGCTTTATGGGATACGAAGGGCTGCCAAAGGAAGGGGACTTAGTATAATAATTAGTATAAAACCATTCAACGCGTAGAAAACTTGGTACATTCTGCCTATAGTATTAAATTTGTAGATATAAGTATCTTTGGTTTTCTTATTGAGTCTTCTCTTGAATTCCTTATTTGTAGAATAATACATTCCATTATCAGTGGAAATGCTTTCAAAATTCTTTATTAATAAAGAGCAAGGAACTAAAAACTTAAGAAAATGATAAAAATTGAATAAGCAAAAAGGTATACCTTGTAGCGAAATTAGATAGAATTGAACCTACTGTTACCGTATTTTTGCATATCTTTTTCTTAATAGACTCCAGAACACTAGGAAATTTTGATTCCTTGATAAAGTTTAAAATATATTTTATTAATACAGATACTTATTACAATATAGTTAAGAAAGAAGTCTCGTATAGTGTGCATATTCCTTCTTATTTCCATTTTACAGATTATAACCAAGCAGCTTTCATAAATTTGGTTCTCCAAACTAGCTACTCATACATTGTTCCACCTAAAAAACTGAGAATCTATGAGTTTGGAGGCTAACATGGGTTGCTGTATTATGGGGAAAGACCCAAGATTAAAGTCTGATAAGCAATTTTGCTGGTAAGGGTATGGATTTTTCTTTTACAACGAGTAAAATAAGTGGTATAAAATCTTTATAGCTATTCTCAATAATAGGTTTTGCGAAAGGGATCTTTTGGCGTTAAAACGGGCTAAATATAAGCTACCTTAACTAAAGCATTTTTCAGAGAATTTACTTAACCCCTAGGAAGCCCTTTAGAAACGAAGCCCCTACAATAGGTAATCATTCGAACTCAGCAAGAATCTCATTTTTAAGTAGTATAACTAGGATTTTTGGTACCGAAGCATGAGTATTTGCTTAGAAAGGGCTTAACCGAGTCATTTACCTACTCATTACTTTATTATATTTAAGTTTTTACGAACTAAATTACATATCTTATCCAATTCACAAGCAATGCAACGGTTTAATAATACTAAATCCTGGTAGATACAAGGTTAAAAATATACTTAAATAAAGGAAAGAGTAAGTGCAGATCTAAATCTTTAAAATCAATGACATTACAGCGCTTGATCAATAAATAGGAATACACACGGAAACTTACCTATTAGTATTAAGTATTTAGTACCCTTTTTTACTTATGAAAGGTACACTTACGCCTGTTTAAAAGACTAAAATTTGTTACAAAGAGGCCTTTCAGAGTGAGAATCCTGTTTGAAATGACAGTTAAAATTCGCAAGCTTATATTATTTGTCTGATTATTCGGCTTCTATTAGTTTCTTGAAAGACAAATTGGTTTTATTCAACTGATTTTTAAAATATTCTTTATACTATTAAATTTGATTCATCTATAATCAGTAAAACAATGCACTTAAACTTAGAAAAAGACTCAATTCTTTAACCTATCTGTTAAGCTCAAACTCAACCCTATAAAATCCTATTTAAAAGAAGCAATTCTAAAAGGAACCCTTGAAGCCTAAGTGACAAAATCTGCTTTCAAGCAATAACTGAAATTACGACTATAGGTAAGGTTTACTCCCTTTCAATGCTTTGGGTCAATATCTTTTATTGACGAGTATCGGGGTATAAAGCTAAAGATTTTATAATAACTACGGGGTTACTGTACTATAACTAAACCCTTGTCTGAATATAAAGCCGTATTAGAAGTTTTTTCTTAATATCAGGTGTTAGCATATCGGGTACCCCAACTTGTTTTAAGAGTACTTTTCGAATAATGTACTTCAAATCTATTCAAGACCCATCCGGAGTTCTGCTTTTAAAATATAAGCTTTTGTAGGATTCTAATTTGTTTAATCCATTTCTCTTTCATTTGTACTAGCAGGTTTCGAGAATAGAATTCTTTTAGGAATTAGCTTATGCCCCCTCTTTTATAAACCTCAGTCTTTGTAGAGTCAACTAAGTATATCCTACTTGTACCTATTGTACCTACTGAAACTACTAACTAAGTAAGGATCCCTGGTTTGGGGAGTTTAGCATTTAGTAAGGGTACGATATGCTATTCTTATAAACATGTGTAACTTTTATTTACAAACAGAATCAAGAAGCTCTTTTGTTGCACTATCCTTTCTAGTTTTCCCTCACGTGGAAAATCTACAAACTCAAAAGTACAGTTATATTTATTATTTATAGAGTCTTCCGTCTTCTTGTTAGTTGGTTAAGATGAAGCTAAAGAGTGGTAGATGCCCTTTACATGTATGTTGAAGGTTCAAAATAGATAAGAAAGAGAATAGAGAATCCATACTTGTTTTATTCCATACTAATTCCTTACTTCAATTCCTTAAGGAGTCTTAGTCTCTATTCCTACTATCCTACTCTTAGAATAGGCATTGAACCCATGGGTTTCTGTACTCATTCATGGTTGTTTGGGTTTCTGCCTTCTTGTTTCTTTAGGTCTATCATGAGGATAATGATTGGGCACCCAAAACCGTAATTACCGAGGTTGTGCTTTAGGGGCGCCTACCTACAGCTTCTTCTTCCTCGGTATTGTACTAGGCTTCTTAGTCTCATAATTCATAAGACTCTTCATAGCTAGACTTTTTTTTTATTCTGTATTACCAAGGGTTTGAATCTTCCTATAGATAGTCCTTCTTCTATTTTTAAAGTATATGCATGGGTAGATAAAAAGGGACCGCCAAGATTCCGCCATTGCAGTAAAAAGATCTCCATAAGCTTTTTAAAACCTTGTTCGGTAAGAATTAAAGGCTGATTTATAATCTATTTATTATAAAAGAACGACTCTTAGACTTCTAGTTCTTAAGATTGCAGAAACTCCTTAAGTACATAAGCCAATATCCTTTACTCATTGTTAATATATGTATAAGACTTTCCTTAAGTCAAGTACTTCTTAATTAAGCGGTACAGATATTCCCCCCATCAAACTCTATTCTAAAAAAACACCGAAACTATTAAGGAATCTGAGAGACTACTATTTATCTTATTTACTAAATCTACTAAAGCACTCCACTTAAAACAACAAGCAAATGAAACTCTTAGGACCTCCCAGGACCCTATATAAAGATATATCTGAAACCCGTAAATGAGATAGTAATTCCTAATTTATTCTACTCCCCAAAAGTCGGTTAATACTAGGACTACACTTTCATATTTATCCTTTCCAATTTATCCTATAATAAGCCCTTTTCCAAATTGAGCAAGAGACAATATACTCAAGTTTTGTTAAATGAAATGTATCTAAACTACTCAAAAAACTCACCCTTATAAAATTGTAGACCCTCTATTTCTTAGCTAGTGCTCTTAGGAATTTAGTAAATACAGCTTTTAACTTACTCTTCCCGCTTGGAAAGGGCCCAGTTTAAGCTTAGGCAAGCTCTAGTCTAAGTACTTTTAAGAAAGCAAATAAAAGGCTAAAGCTTGTCTTTAATAAAGAAATCCTCTCTTTTTTCCGTCGGTTTCTAACTAGTTCACAAGCTCATAAAAGATTAACTGGTTTACATATTATAGGCGTAAGCTTCTTCTTAATACTAATAAGTTTCCTAAATTTACCCTATAGATAAGACATGGCAGCGGATCCTCTCTAGATCATGTCTTTGAGTAGTAGAGACACTTTTTTTGATTAAAGAGAGACTCAATAATTAAGGTTTAAGATTAGTATACAAAGTAGACTTAGTAAGTAACAAAGATTTAAACGCTCTGGACACAAGTCTTTTTATTTCAATGGAGGAAAAAGACTCTAATATTACGCCCAAATTACTAGAATTTAAATAACCCCTTGCGACTCTTATGAAAGTTAGGAATTCTTTATCCCACACCAGGGCTCGTAAGTTAAACAACAAGGCTTTTTTTCATACCTAATCTAAACCTTCTTTTCTTTTGAGAAGCTCTGGATTTTCACTCTTGTATTTATGTCAATTTTGTTTTGTCTCTATCTCTTCTTTTGTAAAGGGAAGAAAAGTTAATAAGGTACCAAAAAGAGGATCCTATTTTCGTAACACCAAATCATGCTCTGTATGGTTGTAAAACTTGATTCAACTGAAATCTTTTGCTTGTGTAGGAATTTTAGTGAACAAAGACTAACCAACTCTTCGGCCCGAACCCGTGCATGCGGGTTACATGAACCGGTGCTCTTACCACTTCGCTATACTACAAAAAGTACACTTTACTACATTTTATATAGAACAGGAAAGAGAGATCAACCTTGAAGACAAAAATGTAGTAGGTTGCTTTTACCGACTACCTTAGAATGTGAAGTCCTTCGCTTTAATCTCAAGGGTTTCCATAATTGTAAGTCTATTTTTAGATTCTATTGACAACACGGATCCCTGCAAGATATTTTAAAGTAGGATCTATATGAATAATACATGAGGAGGGCTCCTCTATAGCCTGGGTCGCTAAGTAATTTCCATATTTGGCGTAACGAGAATAACCAACTTGTTTGACTTTAGACTTACTTAATACCCTACAGAATTCCTGAAAATGAAAATAAATAAAGGGAGCCTTTAGTGTCTAAAATCTGTTCTAATAGTATATAAGCTCTACCTCCCTTCTAAACCCAAACAAAACAGAAAGAAATAAGAAATAGCTTAAATAAAGAGTACCTTTTCCTCAAATAAATAATACTTACTGGAAAGAGAAGTAAGTCCCAGAAATATTAGATATCAAGTTGAGACTCTATTATTATCCGTTAAAACAGCTGTCTCAGACCTGAAAGACATGAGTTCAAGTCCCGAAGTTCTAGTACAAGAACCGGTATTCTATTTAAATACCCTATGCCCTAACTTTTCATTAGCAAAAGAGATCCTATTTTATTTAAAGCGTAACTTCTTATAGGCTTCTCTACCTTTCTTATAGGTCTTTTGTGCTATACCTGCCTTATGGGTATGAGTCTTCTTAAGCTGTGCGGATTCCCTTAGCCTATTGTACTTATAACTAGAGTAGTATTATATGTTATAGCAGTCCTAGATAAATAACTTATAACATAGCTACTAAGAAAATACACAGGTTCTAATCGCGCACAACTCTTAAGTAAGACTAATAAATACAACTAATAAATCTCTTAAAAGGTCTTCCTTGTTTAAGAATTCCATACATATTTAAGTTTCTATAACTTCGAGTTGGGAGATACGCTCTAGTCTAAACCCCTTATTTTCTTCCTCGAATGCTTTAACCTTCTTATCCTAAGGTATTGCTTACAAATACAAAAGGTACCCTAAATACCTAGAGAAGAAACTGGCTAGCCTTTATATTCCAAAATCACTAAAAAGACTTCAATTCTGAGATCCCTAACTGGATTGTAGGATTAAGGTGAAATAAGACCTCCCCCTTTCCTTAGATTTCCTCTGTACTCCCTAATTTTAGATCAAGACAAGGCTTTTAATACTCCATTCATATAGTTAACCAGCCCCTTCATATTTATCTTTCTTTCTTGCCTTTAATCCGAAACAGAAGGGCTAACTAAAAAAAATACTCGAGAAGATTAAGTGCTTCCCTTTATTACTTAATTACCTTCTCAAATTCTGAATACCCTGTTATTAGTTTTAGCCTTAGTTTTACAAATTCCTTTTTTGGATTAAAGGTGCAGAGAGGCAAGCTGGGACCCCTTAGATTTCTTTTTGCATTTCAAGTACTCGTAATACTATTTTAAAAGAGAGAGCCTCTACTTGAAGCTCTTTAAAGGGGTTCTTAAACTTAATTCTTTAACTAAAAAAGGATCTTCTTTTATCCCAGGATTGGAAGAATATTAACTAACTAGTAGTAAGTAATTCTGGAGAATTTGATTTAATAATAAAGTTTCCGTTATACACTAGATATGTTTCAGAAAAAAGGGCTACAAGACATACTTCAAAGGCAATTAGAACTTTATCTAATTTCAGGAGATAAAAAACTAAGACTCGAAAACTTTTATACCGTAGAAAGAGCAAACAACATTGTTTATTTCATAGTAAAAGTTTACTTTAGATTCTTTATTCAATACTTTGAATTTGTTAAATTATAGATCATGTCTGGTTACGGGATTCTTTTATTGTCCTGGGTTTCGTAGAATAATATTTAAGTGCTTTCTTATAGTTCTTGGGGTACAACGATATATAAGAACTAAATTCTTCCTCTCAATATTAAGTGACTGCTGCTACTTACTCTCTTCCTGTTTTTTAATTCCATGTTGTATCTTTAAAATTAACTCGAGATATTGATACTCCTCTATGATTTCCAGGTAATAAGGAATACTTTCAAGTTTTATATTAAGGGTAATATGACTTTCTTGCAAACGCTCAGAATTGGCTTTTTCTTAGCAAAATCTCGATTTAGTACCCCTCATAATATGATTCTACATTTTGTAAAATTAGCAAGGGCCCTATCTACTTAATATGTTCTTTGTTCAGTAGCTTTTATCTCCGAATGAATGGTTTTTGCTCTGGGAATGCCCGTACTGCTTTATTTATCTAATACCTTTTAACTTGTTAGTAGTGCTATATCTAGTATAAACATGAATACTCTGGCTTATATCTGATTAAAAAAAGACCTCGGTGGGAGCATCCGTGGGGTATCAACAAAAGCATTCTGTATAAGCTATTACTGACTAGAGGAAAAAACCTAATACATTAAACTGTTTAATAACCCCCGGATCTGATACAGAATAGTTATGTATGACCTACCTCTTGTACGGGTAGGATACCGGTGAAAGCCGAACTTACTACTAAAGTCTTTATATTTATGAAATGTATAAGGCTGAAAAAGGACTAAACCCTTTTTTACTTTATGTTATACCTGGTTTAACCCAATCTTAAGATTACTCGAAGCCCCAAGTTCCATTCCCTAACCGATGTAAAGTCCAGCTAAAGGAGGGCCCTCTTTGTATTACTCTAGGTTTTCGAGCTATTAGAAGTCAGCTCTTGTACTAAGTAGAGTAGTCCCGTAAAATAAATCCAATCTCTTAAAAAGTATAACCTGAAATGCAAGTCTAACTTTAGGAGTGTCAAAAACACCGGAATATAAAAATAAAAAATCCGACCCCTGTTAAGAAAGCACAAGAACGCTTTGGTCTCTTGAATGGGAAATAAAAATCTATATATGAGGCGGATACCTGTATACACCCCTTCAAATCTGTTAAATAACTAAGTAAAACATATATCTTAAATTTAAAGAAAACCCTTTATTCACAGCTCTTTAAGTACTGGGTTTAGGACACAAACCCCTTTATACGGAAACTTCTTTTAATTGCGAGTAAATGACAGAGACTCAAAGCTAAACAAGCCTTAGCGGCAAGCCTTTTTTAAGGGGCCCCGAATGACCTAAATCCAAGGGATGTAGTGCTTAAAAGGACACCCGTTTCTATAAAAAAGTATACTTAAAATCTTGGGAATAGAAGCTAAAAAGCTAAGCCTGGTGATAGTTGATCAACGGAGTTCTTAGATTCCGGTTTTTGTATATTGAGTTTGATTGTTAAAACTGCTTGATACCTAGTATAAGGGGTGGGGGTGGCCTGCTCTTTATTATTTATAATGTTTCTAGATTTCCGTATCTAGAGTAAGCCCTTATTCTTATGGGGTACTTGTAAAGTTTAAGTAGGATTCCAAAAATACCTATTAAGAAAGATAAGAATGGCAAAAGTAAGATACTGTATAGGATCCATGAATTCCATAGTTTTCATGTTTTATTTATTTGTTTTATGCCCAATAAGAAAATGCGGCTTTATGTTTAAATAAGAAAGACTAAAGATAACTTGATCGAAACCCTTGCATTCTAGTTTAAATGAGCTGCGAACTACCTGATAGACTGACTTGAAGCTTAGATTTAAAAATGGAACTCTCAATCTCAAACCTACGACTGTCCATTCAAATTCATGCGATTGACTTTCAAAATTCATTAGAGATTCTTGTTACCATATTCTGAATATGTTCATATGGGGGGTTCTCTACTTTACAAGAGTGCTAATATTCTATCTAACTAAGAGATTCTGATCTATACAATAAGACTAATTACTATATATATAACTAAGTAGTATACTTTATTATTAAAACTATAAGAATACTATCTATATTAACTATCTTATATCTACTGTATATAGAATACAGTAACTACAGAAGGCTACAGAAGGCTACATTAAGACAGGGAATACAGGTATTCTCTCTTCTCTTACTCCTCTACTAACTATGTCTACTATTATTTCCAACTCTCCTTACTGTTACTCTTCCTATTAATTTCCTCTATTATTCTTCTAAGAAGTCTATCCCTAAGAAAAGAAGTCTAGCTACAAAGACTAAGCAAGTCAGCAACAAGCAAGGTATAGCTCTCAAAGAAGTAAGTCAAGAAGGCAGGTATGAAAGTCAGTCAGTTTTTTATGTTCCTTCTTGTTGCTGGTCTTGTAGTGTAAGGTGTTCTATGCTTACTATATGGGATTAACCTCCTTCACTTTTAGTCGGTAAGAAAGATTTACTCACTATCCCTCTAAGTTTCTAGCCTCCTTAACGATAAGCTACAGAGAGCAAGAGGAATTATCCTTAAAGTTTAGTGCTTTCCCCTATCTCTAAGCAAGTTAACTAATTTATTTGTAAGTCTTTCTCATTTAAGTTAAGGGAGTTGCTTTCTTGATGTCATGCTTTTAGGATCCTGGTAAATAGAGAATTCTAAAACAAAGTAAAAGTTCCTAGGCCATTATAAAGTAAGGAATTAAATATAGTAAAACTAAGGATAACTAGGTTTTATGTATACAAAACCTTAAATTAAAAAAGGGTACTTGAACTGCAGATAAAAGACACTTTATAATTTATAAAATAACTTTAGACTTATTAGAATGAATTTGTATTCATAATCTTGTAGGATTTCTTGAAAGTATTTTACTGATAAGGGGTTTTCTAGTGGTACTCATTTATCCCTTACTTTACGGTTGTGTAGCTAAATTAAGGAGGTTGTCCACTGTTTTAGTGGGTACAGGGCTTAGGAATTGAAAGGAAACTTAAGGTTTCAGAACAAGTTTTGTTATTGCTCTAATTGATATAGATCTGTTATCCTTTAGCTTTTTCTTGTATTTTCTACTTTAGATTTATAGGGAATACTTTTTTTTTTTTTTTTTTAACCCGGAAAAAATTCTAAGTCTTCTATTTTATATTCTTATATAAATAAAGTAGTAGTTAAATCGGCTAAGGGTTGTGCTTTCTCCTTGTTTTGCTTTTTGCTTACAGTATCCTGGGTAAATAGAAAAGGGAGTTTAGGAGGGGGGTTTGCTTGTTTCCTAATGTTTCTGGGTTTTTTCAATTTCGGATAGTAAATAGTTGCTAAGTCCCCGGTAAGTCCTCTAACAAGGAGTAGGAATTCATTGAAATAGCAGGAGTTTCCTAACAAAGGGTATTAAAGGCAGGCGTCTAAGTTCTTTTGAAGGTTTAGCTAGTTATTCAAGGGATTCTAAACTTTTAGTAATACGAGGGTTTATAAAGTCTTGGCCGAGGTTCTCCTTCATTCCAATTGAGTATAGGTGTTTTTACAGGATATGAGCTTTCTTTTTTAATTAAATTGGCAAATTCATTATCATTAAGTAATAAAGGAAAGACTCCGAGGACCCAGTTAAGCAAACGTAGGATTCCAAGTTCCTATTCCTAAGTAACAAGGCAAGTGAAGTCTAGAAATGTAAAGAAAAGTTTAAGGGTTAGAGTCCTGTCATCATAATTGACTCTCTTTTACAAAATCTATCTGCCAAGTTCCTGCCTTTGCATAAAGAACTCGCTTATATAGAATAGCTTTGAAATCTGACCTTCATTTTCTATACATTCTCTATTGTATTTAGTAGGTAGCCTTTTGACCTTATGACACCGAAAAGTACGTCAACCCTAAAAGGAGATTGTGTACGCAGGTTCAAATCACAACAATCGCTTACATATAGTCTTTACTTTCTCTGTGAATAGTGTAATCTCTTTCTTGTAGAGTCTAAAAGAGCTACCTAATCCTTCCCCAGATTTTAGAAGTTATAGCGTCCGTCATTTAGATCAGAATCCGTTGGTTCAAATAGGCTTACTCTTAGTTCTTCCTTGCTCTACTTTTTCTTATTGTCTTTGAAATTGCAATTTCCTATTAATTAACTCCTTTTCTTATGAGTCTATTGTATAAAATAAAAAAGTAAAATATCAAGCCTAGAAATGATCGATGTGCCCTATTTGCACAATAATGATATTACCAAATATATATAGTGCTAGATGTCCTTCAAATTAGAAGCTTTGGAATTGATAATCTATACTAAGAACTTTAGTTGAAGCATCAAAAAGGCACATCCTGACCCGACAATATCCCTATTTTGTTTAAAAGGATCCTTATTCAAGTCAAGAGATAGAAAGTAGAGTAAGTTTTTCTTCTCTTTTATGATCAAGACAATATTGTTTCTTAACAATGCTGTTGTATTTTGCCCGCGGTGTAGAATCTAGTCTATAAGGATTAAACAGATCAAATAGCACTGCTCCTTTTTCAAAGGCTTGAATAACTAACCGAATTTGAATGGCGGTACAATAATTGTAAATGCTTTGCTTTACCCCAGTTAAGCTTTCTTTCTGAGCCGCTGGACGTGGGTCAACTTATAAATAGTCCTGCTTCGGGGTGCTACTCTATTTATAAAGGAGACTTGATTGAACCAACATGATTTTATTAATTGCGTGGATGTTCTACTACTTCAAAGTGAGACTGAATGGAAAGCGAAGTAGTCACTACTTTTTACTTTTAAATATGACTAAAACCCATGATTTTACTAACTTTTTGATCATGTCTTCTTTATTCCAAAGTGTACGGGGATAAAACTATTGTAATGGCTAAGGCAAGGAATCTAGGAAATGATCTCAGCAGAAATTTCTATTTTAGGAAAGGTTAAAAGAGGACTGCATAGCATTAATAGGGGCTCGCTTTTAGACTCATATTCGTTTTTTTGTGATCCTTTGTAGTTTCAAGTTACCAATTCCGGAAGTATACTAAATCTAAAGGAAGGTTAAGGAGTCTCTATGTACCACTTACTTTTATTGTGGTAGTCCTAGGAATCTAGAAAATGAAAACCTTCTGTTTCTACTTTAAGCTTTCGTAGTTAGCTAGTTAGAACGGGTCTAGGCGACAAAGTCGGTAATAAGGGGTTTCTATATTTACGCCCCTTCTGTAATTGAAATCCTTTATAAAAGAGTAGTTAGGTCAGCGGCCCCTGTGGAATCTGTCTTCTTGTAAGAGTCCCTATAATTATTCCTGCAAATCTTTGAAAAAGTAAGAATTGAAAAGTATAGGAAATCTCGACTCTAAAAGCCCCATACGTCAAAACAGCTAAAAGAATACCTAAACTATAGATAAAAGAAAGACTAGCATAGTAACTCAAGCCGTTTTTGAAGCTATTTACTTTTAACGTGTGATTTAGATTTATAGGACAATTATAGGATACTAAGTTAGGGTAAAAAGACTGTGAAGTTTTAAGAGGGAAACCCATATGTTTAGTTTATTCCTTTTCCAAGAATTTGGATGTGCGTTATCCAGAATAAGTCTCTTTATTTGGACTCTCTAGGAATAAGCCTGGGAATCGAAAGTCCGCCTTGCTTAAAGCACCCTTAACTCCTAAAAAGCAGGGATTCTAAAACTAGTAAGGACTCCAAAGGCCTCGTACAAGCCCCTAAACTGGTAATAAAAGCTATTTTAGATATTAACTGGAGCCCCTTTTCTATTAAATATGCATTCCTTTTTCCCAGCCTTATTGAAAGAGTATTTACTTAAATGTAAAAAAGTATAATATAAAGAAGTTTTTGTTGTTTATGTGGGCCTTACAAAGTGCCTAATTTGTACAAAGTTTTGTTGCTAAGAGATTGTCCTATTATGTTGGGAGTAAGTCAAGAAAGGGAAACTTCTATTTTAAAGTAAAGGGTTGCTTGGAGCTCTTTTACAAGATATTGAGGGAGTATTCTTCTTAGAAGTGTATAGGGTAGGTGAACTCATGTAGTTAAGGTATTCTGTACTTTGTAGCTAGTGTGTTCTGCCTAAAAAGACTCCTTTTAAACTTAGTCAGGAGTTGCTCTTGTAGTATATACTATGGGGTTTTCTTTGTCTTAGTAAAGCTATGCTAAGTCTGTCTTTTTCTCGGATAAAAGTATTTCACTTGGATAATATAATGAAGAAATACCCGGGGTTAGTAAAGCAGTTCCTTAAATGAAGTCTTTTAAAAAGCAGCTTGTAAGAGTACAAATACTTAAAAAAAGGATGATAGCAGCTAGTATTTATTAAAGCTCCTAAAAAGGAAGGTATGTATAAGAGTATGAAGAGTAACAAATTAGGGGCAGAGAGAACAGGTATTAGATAAAAAAGAGGTTAGAAAGTAGGTCTTTTTAAGATTAAGAAACAGGATATTCTGAAGTTGGTGTTGCTCCTAGTGTAAGGTAAGGAGTTTCCTTTTTTAATAAATCAGTTAGACTTGTAAGCAAAAGAGAGATTCTTTGTTCGAGAGGTTACGATATCTTTACCTCACAGGGGGCCTTAGATAAATAGGAATTTGAGTAAGAAAAGTGGTCTAAAATTATAAAGATGCTTTTTGTTAAGGATTTTAAGTAAAAAGGGACCGATAAGGTAAGGTCATAACCGAAGGGGTCTAGTATAACAATTAGGGCTAAAGGCATTTCGTACAAAGTAATTGGGGAATCTAAGCAATAACTTCTAAGAAATCTATTACTATAGTAAACTCAAAAGGAAGTTCATTAACAAATAGCCTACAACTTAGGAAATACTAATAACTAAGGAAGTTTTTCTTAACAACAAGTAACTGTCTTTCTTACTAGGCAGCCTTCATATATAAAGGAAAGTCAATTAACCAAGAATAAACCTTTTTCTAGTAGGTAAATAAGGAAGTCTAACTAAGTACTAAATATAAGGAATAAAAAAGTCTAGCTGCTTTAGTGAGAGGTTCTAGGAAGGTTATAGCTTTTAAGAAAAGGTAAATCTCTGAGGAAACATAAAAAGAAAGAAGCAAGCTCTGAAGTTTCTGGGTTTTTCTCTTTTGTCAATGACAAGTTTTATGACGCCTGACTGTAGACTGACGAGTCGAAAGCTTGGTTCTTTTTTACTGGTGGGCGTTTTGAGAGTAGGATAAGATTGCTTGAGTTGAAGGCTTTAGTATGGATAGGAAGTGATTAACCGTATCCTAGTTTAGCCGGTTTTTCTTGTTTTTATAACTTTCTATAGGTCATGAAGATTCTCGAGCTTTAACTTGACTGCTTGGACCAGAAAAAAATAGCAAGAGCATGTATCGACTTGTAAGACTTTTTGGGGATAGTCCTTACATATTGGGGTTTGCCGGCTTATAATACAAAGGACTATTGCATTTTTTTGGTCAGATAGATACTAAACAGAGTATCCGGATTCATACTACTAGAGCTACCATATATACATAACAGGTATGATCGCCATAAAAAACTGGTTAAGAAGTTACTGCTTTACTAGGTTAATGTTTCACATTTTATAAACTGAAACTTAGATATTACAATATAGGATTTTTAATTGACTGGAATCGTTCGGGCTGTTACCGAATACTGAGGAAGAGGAATATGTTCAGTTTAATTTCGGAGTGTATATAGCCTGAGTACTTAACCTGTACGAAAGAGATTCTTTATATTGAGGTTTTACCTGATACACTCGTAAGTCACTTACTTCATTGCAGGAATAAAACTAAATAAAAAGAAAGTAATTAGGAGCCAATACAAATTAGATCTACAGCTTTTAAAGGAGGGGACCCTATTCCTTCTTTTTTGTTGTTTGGAAAAAAGCTTAACTTGAACTAAAAAAGTAACTAAAAGGGCCCGCAATTCTTGTACGAGGGAAACCGCTCTAAGGCAAGGTACATAACACAATAATTGAGGGTCCTTATGCATTCATATTAAATAGCTCCGGCAAAAACAAGTGTCTACTTACGCTTAAAGTAAGGTGGAGTTCTATTAGCTACTGAATAAGTATATTTTAAATACTTTTGCAAGGGTATTAAAAGAAGTCCTAACTAATGGGATGTCTAATCCAGGGCAGATAAATTGACTTAGTATTCTTTTTAATTAGGGTACACTTTAGATATATTCGACCAGAGTTCTTCAAAGTTTAGAAGTTTTACGAGTATTAAGCGAGTATTAAGAGTAGCTCTTTGGGTATTGAGTTTTATAAGGTCATGTATACTTATATCGTAGAATACTTTCGAGAATTTATTGATATCAAACTTATAAAATATATGCACTGTCTTCCCTCTTTTGGGAGTCATTTTAGGGGTTTTATGAATAATAATAATAAAGTTTTACTAGTCAAAAAATATACACACGAGTTTCCCCTTTTCTGAAACGAGCCCTAATTTGAATTTCAAGTACCGGGTGCGGTAAGTTTAAGCATTAAGTTAAAGTATACATTTAGGAGAGACTCTAGAAAGTTCTTTTTTATACAACACTGACACGAAAAACTTCTAGGGATTCCTCGACAGCAAAGCTCTCTTAGTTATTGTGAGGCCTTGCGCACTTAACTACTGCTTAATTTCAAAAATTATTCTGTTATTAAAAAAAAGGCTCGCATAAGAAACAAGGTCTTTAGAATTGTCTACCTATTTGAGTCTGTTGGGTAGGATTAAAGAATCCTGTATACAAGTATTTCGAGCTTCCGCATTAGGAGAAGTCCTTTTTAAGAGGAACATGATACCTTAAAAGTCTGAAATACACAGGGATTAAGTGCTGCTTGAGTATAACTAGCCTCATTACTCCTTTCTCTATTGGAAGAGAATATAAAAACTAAGATATAACAAGGGTTTTAGCTCCTTTGCTGAAACTTAACAATATCCCTAATTTAAACCAATTTCCTGCTTGGTTAGTAAGCTTTCCCTTAATTATACCTATATGGAAACTCTTTACTTGGTAATATCCCTCTTAGCTTAGAACAGGAATGCTTTAGTACCGGGGGTTGTTGCTTAACTCTTGAAATGTATTTGTGCTTTTATACTTAGATATGAGTATCTCTTAGGCAAGACAAATAAGGTTAAACAAGTTTTTATATCACAAACTTTTATAAGTATATGCTATAGGAAACCAAGACGCAGCTTTTGTGCAGGAAATTACCAGTCAAAATTGAATCCTGTTTAAGGGATTTACCCCGGTTTAGCTAATGAGGCAGTTTACTCGTACATAAAAAATGCTTACATACTACAATCCACGAGTGCTTAAGACGTGTTTTTGTTATAATGAACGAAGCAACTCTCCCTTCTAATAGTATGGAAGCTTCGTTGTTAACCCTGACGCCTTATATTCTAGAGTAATTTCTTTTTATTATGAGTCTCCTTATCTTTTCTAAGGGGATAGCTTATAGATATTATTATAGATTCTAGTGTTTCCTTTATCAAAGGTCCAGGACTCTATAACGAGGACAATCTACAGTAAAATTTTTACCAACGGGTGTGTTTAGCAGCAATTAAAATGAAGCGGCTACGTTTACGCTAGCATATGCTTAGTCAAAAACTCAAGTTATTAAGAGCTATATATGGGGTTTTCCCTGGCTTATTTTATTCGTCTCAGCCCTTTTCCCCTTTTCTTTAAAATAAGGGGTCATTTGACTCTTTGAAAGTTATGTTATAATATACCACTCGTTTTTAGCTAATATTCAAGGACTCTAGGTTTCGTCGGATACTCTGCGCCCTACTTATAAGCATTTCTTTATCTTGCGCTTATTATAAAATGTGTTAACTATATAATTAGAAGAGAGTACTTCAGGAATAATTTATAGAGCCTCCTAGTACAAGAGACGTACTACATAATTACTCAAAGAACAAAAACTTTAGCGGATTTCTTGGCATTACAGAAAGAACTGTGAAGTTCTAATCTAAGAGTTTGTTCCGATAAAAGCTATAAGTAATCCTTTTTACGATTTAAGTCTTTTGGTCCAAATTTGTTTGCGAAGCTAGTTCCTAAAACTAAGACTTTTTTGGTTGTTTATCAATTACTAAGTTTAACATATAATGGGTTCCTCTTAATATATAATAGGGCGCTTTAGTAAAACAATAAAAGGACTACAACCTACAAAGTCCATAAAAAACGAATACCTTGATAGCTTTTGACTATAGGAGCTTCTAATTCGGAGTTAACATCAAAAAAGCATTTTTTTTAGATTATTAGATTAGCCAACTTGTTTCCTCAATATGGAAACTGGGCCTTGAATACTTCGGGCACTCCGGCAATTTTAGGGAACACTTAGAAGTAAAAAAGAGTCTCGTTTTTACTACACCTGGGCGCTTGTCTATGGGTTTGTATAAAGATGCTTTGCTTAAGAGTAGCGGGGTAAAACAAGATTTAAAAGCTTTTAATAACACAAAGATAATTCTGAGATCTATATCCCTTCCTTGCCTTGTAACACTATTGCTTACTTGTCTGTTATAATATTTTAGTTCGAGTTTATCATTTAAGGAATAAAAGCTTATATGTACGGAATTCGATTTCGTTAAACTTAAATACAAAGGGAATCTAGTAACTATAAAATAGGTTGTTCTAAAAAAAGGCAAGTCCAAAATCTAGATATATTTAATATAAGGGTACTTGGTTAATTCTTTTTTTAGTGTTCTACGGAGCAGGAAACTAAAATTCACTCGGTACGATATACGCTGAAAAAGAGGAAGATCGCGAGTTCGAGCCCCTTTTGTCTTACCAACTTTGTATGAGTTGTTTTCAGTGTCCATCCATAGATTGCTTTCGTTTTAATATATTTTTTTTAATGGGTTTTCCATTCTTCGTAAAAATTTAGATATGGGTCCCGATCTGAGCCCAAAGGAGTTCGCCGATATAAACAAGGTTAATGCTAGGTATATTCTTGCTTAAGTGTTTTAATAGCGTCCTGTCTAGTACACAAAGCTACTGGAATATTTAACTGAACTTTACTTTGTTTTATTGGTGGATAAAAGAGCTTAATCAAATATATACACCTATCCAACTATTTATTTTAGAGACTGAAACCTAAAACCCTTTCTTATTACTTAATAAGAGGTTGGTTTATCAACTAAAATGGATTCTGTGTAGCATATATCGGTATTTTCTAGTATTGTGTATTAAAAAAGAGTAAGTCTTTGTGATTGATCTTTACCTAAAATTATCGAGACATTGCAGTAGGTTAAAAAACTATATAAATTAGAAAGAAGAGGCTATAAGCTTTGGCAATTTTATCAACTAAGTCATGCTACCGCTTTTACCTAACCTTGAATAATAGAGTCCACTAGTTTTCCGCACTCAACCTTATCCCGAAGGATTCTAAATATATAGTAAGATACTCCATAGGTCGCTTTATCTGTTTTATCTTGCTATAAATTCTAGGATACTCTTAAAGGTGGTAAGAGCATTAGCCTTTATAAGGAATAGTCGAAGGTTCAAGTCCTGTTATATTAAATTTAGCTTTCTTTTTAAAGTAATAAAATGAATATTAATTCCGATTGAAAAGGAATCACGTAATATAAAAAAAAGTACACTCATCTATTTCGTAAAATTCCTCCTGGTATTTGCCTTTGATATTTCTTAGTATTTAGTAATATCCCTGTTTAATCTCTCCCTTACGTCATATCTTCTTCTAAGTCTGCGCTTCCTATCTTTTTACATTATTATATATTAGTTGAACGAAAACACACATTGAATCCTCAAGTCAATTACCTTACGTGGCAGTCAAAATCTACCCTGTAGCTAAATAATTTACGAGTATCATGAAGTATCTTGATAGGGGAACGGAACATTACTACTAATCGTAATCGGACTTGTCTGGCATAAGAGTATATAAGATAATACCAGATTTCATTTTTAGGTTAAAGAAGTATAGGATCCGTTTTGTGGTTTCACCCCTGCTAAAAGAAATTACTCCCTTATTTTTGAATTCATTAAGTAAGTAGGTTTCTTGAGGAAGATTGGATATAGGAAGCTCTCCTCTCGACTGGTTAGGTACCTAAAAAGGGTGATAAATAATAGATTATCAGATTATTGCGTATAGAATTTCTAATTCTTTTCTATAAGAATAGACGTATTCCAGATTAGGTAAATGTTAACAAAAAATAGTATTATTCTATACTACTTACCCTAGTCTGTCTGTTTGACTTGTAAAACTATCCAACCAGCGGCTAGACACTGTACTAGAATTCAAAGTATCAACCATAGGTACTCTAATTTAGAAGTTTCGGCAACAATTTGTTAATAAACAAATTATCCTACGTTACAAAATGAAAAACTTACATACTGTAATTCTTCCTTGATTTGTAATCCAGTTGATTAATAGAATAATTGCTTTGTGAATTGTATTTATTTGTATACACAACCCCGGAATTCTAAGGCATCTGGATCTAACACCAAAGCAAGGGCCTTTACAAAGAAAAAGAGTACTAAGATGAGGGCCTCCTCAGAGAATTCTCTCTAAATAGTCAAAAACCCGGCTCCTATAAAATAGATAAAGTTGTAAATCCTATGAATAAAGTAGCATGGATTTCTTCGTTTGCGTCTCGTTTTGAGAAATAAGAGTGTAAAGCTAGTATCTAAAATTGTTAACACTGATTAGGAATCAAGTGAGAGCTCAATAAACTTGTTAGGAATAACCCTGCAGCTAGGAACTATCAAATATAGATCTAGTAGCTACAACTAACTACACTCACAACAAAACCTTTAGCTTGGAAGCCCTAATAGCAGAATAACGGGTTACTCTTCTTATATGGTAGAATCTTTTTTCTTATTAAAACTAAGAAAAGCTATAACAAGTATTCGCTTGAATTATTATTTAAAGAGATATTGACTATATTAAGGACTGCTTATTTGGCAGACAAAACTGTATATAGAATTCTCTTGTAGGTTTGCTATTACCTTTAAAGAGGAGTCCTTCTGTATATTCACTTATGCACAGGAAGTGTTCTAAACCGGTTACCCTTTATAGGTTGATAGGAGTGTCTCTGAAATGTACTTTCTGGGTTCGGTCATTACTTTGTCTGGAGTTGTGGGGTATCTTACTGACTAAAGAGGCTTTCTTTTCCTTGGCCTATGTAATTTTATATATCAAGAAACTTCTATAAAAGCCTCTACAAAGAGAAGGTAACCTATAAATACAAAATCAAGAAAAGAGGGTCTACGATCGTAAAGTACTATACGAGTTACTCCTCTACTCACTTGGGTACTATACATATGAGTTGTTAAACAATAAATATTTAATTCAAGAAACTCCTTCTACAAGATCTCCTGCAAGGATTCAAAAGTTCACATTTAATCTTCAGTGCTATTTTCAGTCCTCGTCTACAGGAGCCTTATAACTAAAGCGCCGCCCTGACTACTAATCAAGGATTTCCTCGAGACCGAAAGCGAGGAAAGTAGAATGTTCACCTTTCCCAGTCCAATATTAGGATGACGTGCCCTTGATTATACATCTGCTTAGGAGCTCTAGGTCTACTGTATTTCTTATAGGGTATACGTTTAGATTTCTTACTTGCTTGAATGAAATTGAACACGGAGTTTCCTATATTTGTACTTTACAGTTATATCCCGACTTAATTTATAATTCAAAATAGTGTGTCACTTGTTTTGTAAAGTGACTTATACTTGTTGGGTAGCCTTTATTATGTCATAGAAATTTAAAGAGCCTTTTCTTATTACAAAGTTTTTAGCTACCTCCCAACCTTCATATACAAGCTCTATTAACCAAGGAAATTGTAAGTTCCATATTCCAGTAACTCCAGACGAACTCGGATTCCTCTTTTTAAATTTATATGGTATATAATCACTTAGATAGAAATTTGTTGTTGTACTCTCAACATGAGCCCAGGTTTAGTAGTGTTATAAATTCAAAGCAGAGCATAACGACTTTTAACCAGGAAAACGAGGGTTCAAGTGCTATGGGTTCGCCTAAATTAGACAGACGTTCTGAAGCCCCTTTCTATGAATTCCCTTATAATGGATGTAACTAAGAAGCCCTTCGTAGGATTCTACCAGATATCTCAACTTACACTACAAAACTAAGTAATCATAAATTTGCCTAATTTAAGTGAAATCCTGCTAGATTCAAGAAAAGTCTATAATTAAGCACCTCTATACCATATAGAACACAGGTGCTAGTGGAATAATAAGAGAATCCTTATAACAAAGATTTGTAAGTTAGATTAGGCCCTTATTTGAAGATAGATATTCTTCCTATTTTTGCATCTTAATATTCATATGTCATACATGAATCCTGAAACTCAGTACGCACCCCTTTAGGAAATTCTCCTGCATTATACAAAAATATAAAATTTTAAAGCGATAAAGAGGCTCGAGAAGTTAAGACCTCGAAAAAACCTTTAGTAAGAGCCTATGTATCAGCGCGCGGGTAACCCGACAAAAGTACCTGCCAAAGGACTCTCTAGATATTACCAATTTAGAGCACCCTTTGATTAGTCTAATCAATTGTACTTATTTTAGAGTAACAGATAATTTCTTTCTTCATATAAGTGATTTTCATTCCCCTGTTATGTAACTCGCGGGGAGTAATGCTGCAACTCTCTCGGGCGTACGCGTATAATTAAAGGGTGCGTAATTTCTCTACATTATAAGTAATACCAAAACGAATATACTAAGAGGTCTTATCCTTAAAAGAATCCTAATACAGGGTATACAAACAAGACCAATAAGATAGCTAATAGAAAGAATACAGTTCTAGCTAACAAGAGTAGGACTCCTATCTAAGGAAGGGTAGGGATAATGGAATTCAGAAAGCTAGGATCCATAAGAGGATCGGTTTAGATATGAAATAAGGTATTACAAAAGCAAGTAAGAAGTCAAAAGTTTTTGGGATTAGAACCTACGCAGCTAGTGTATTTCGTAGCTTTGGAGTTACTGTCTTATAGTTTATAGACTAAGAAACGCATGTTATTGGTTAGTGTATTACTCTTTAGTAGGAATAGTGAGTTATAGAGTGTTTTTAGGTAAGTAGTTAAGGCATATTCCTCTTCTTCCTTGTTGTTTGTTACTACTAAAAAAGAGCAAAGAAACCTGAAGAAGATCTAATAAATAGTAAAAATCTATTGTTTCATAAAAAGAGATACGTCCTATATTTTTTACCTACTCGGGGCATACTATATTACAAGGGGGTTCCAGCAAAAGGAGGATAACTCAGCCTTCCCCCCTATCAGATCAGAGCAAGACAGCGCTGTTAAGGTTCTAGAAGCCCATAGTAGGGGCTATTAATATGAAAATATGCTAGATACAGATACTTTTAAATAAATCTGTTTCCTATAGAACACCAATGCTATTAAAAATTCGTTGGTATGTAACTAGAAGTACAAGTGGATTCGCTAATAAAGTGACACTAACTTAAAAGATATACTATATTTAATTCTCCATAGATTTACTGATTAAAAAATCTCCATCCTATTGTGAATCCGAAGAATGAGTAAGACTCTCTTTTAAATTTCCAATAAGGACAGCCGATTCGTAAGTATCCAGTAGCGAACTCTTTGATATGGCTAATATACGGGAAGACTCCTAATTAGCAGCTCTTGGTTTAAAGAATAAAAAATTCCAGTAATGTATGGTATGGTTTTGAATCTAAATATTTCTGTACTTTACCTTTGTCTTGCTCCTAAGTCGAGATGGTCTACCCTTTTCTAATTCTATTTTGCTCGGGAGACCTCTTATTAGATTCTATAAATTTTTATTTAGCAGGAACTTGCAGTTATACTTATTAGAGACCCTCTTAAAGCTTCAAGATTGCCTCGATATTTTCTATTTTACAAAGGACTCGTTTCTTTTTAATCTTTTTGTAACAAGGAGTTTTTTTTTCTAAAACACGGGAGCCCTATAACCATATAACATGGTTACTCCAGATCTAAACTTATAATTTGGGGGAGTGAAATTCTAATTCATTTTATTTACGAACTTCCCTCACTTTCACCCTTAAGCAGCTGCCTTTGCTTTAGAGACACTCTCCAAAAAGTAATAGGAGAGATTCTTGCTTTATTATAAACTTCCTTGAAACCCCCTCTTATTTTTATAATTACTACTCATAAGCGAGGAACCTAATAAATTAGGAAACAAAAGAAGTAGTACAAACTTTCTGGATTGAAGTAACTTAACTCTAGGCCTGTTTTCGTGCATTATAATGTTTCTCCCTTGCTTGCATATAGGGTTTTCTTTATACTTTATTAGGAGCCCGAGTACTAACTCACAATACAAGGGTGCTCCGTTTTTAAGGCAGGTAACCTCCCAATACTATAAATTTGAAAAGTACTAAGCACATGAAATTCTTAGTTCAGCAAAGTTTGAACTTTAGTTAGTAAGAATTCACATGCTTTTTAATTTAATAGAGGTGCAACCCTTCTATTAGAGCATAAGAGGTCATTGAGTTGAGTAAGTCCTTTCCATGCAATGTGGAACTTTACTTTTTGAAGAGCTGTAGATTCCTTTTGTTTGTAAAAAAAGAGTATTCGAGGTTTCTAAGTATAGTAGTAGTAATGTGTACCCCCGGCCAAGAGTTCATTTAATGATACATGATACAAGTCTAATAGCAGGTAACTCAAAAGGGAGAGTCCTACTTTATGTAAAAATTCCTATGTCTTTGAATCTAAAAAGGTACTTTTAAAAAGTACTTGATAATTTAATAAACTTGCTATTTCGCAAGAGGGTCCAGCTACTTTTCACATTAGAGAGTTTTAGGCTCTCCTTTTAGTTTATATTACTAGACTTTCTAAGTTAAAGCATAAAGCGAATAATTATAATGGAGTCCTAACTTACTCCTGACAAAGCTACTGCTTTTTGTAATCCACACCAGACAGTAGAAAAGAGTTACTTCTTAAAAACTTTTATTATACATTTAAGTTTAAAGTAAAGAGTTTCCAAAAGACTTAGAGGAATCCTGATTAAATCAAACAAACCTAATACTCTCTAAAAATATCATTTATCGTGAGTTTATATACCAAGTAAGGGTTTCTTTTGACTATTTATCGTTAAATTTTACTTTATAATTTCGAATAGCTTACGCTCCTCTTTAATCTATACTTCTTTACCCTAACAAAAGAAGAGGAGTACCTTTCTCTTATCTGGTCTGGAGTAGGTATAGGTCTTGTTATAGTAGGACTTCTTAAGTCTAAGAGGGTTGTGATAGAGACTTCTAGGTATTTAAGCGAGTACAGCTCCTCTAAAGAATAGGGTATGAAGCATTATTATTAAGTCAAGTAAGTCTAAGTCTAAGTCAAAGAAAAAAGAGGTTCTTGGGTTATCTTTTGCCCGGACTTTTCGGGAGTTCTACTTAGTGTTAGTAGGCGATTACATAACTTCAAGATTCCCAGGAGCTTAAAGTTATTAAACTCAAGTTAACCGGTTAGTTAGGCAGATAACCTAAAAAAGTGCAGTACCTAGTAGAAAAACTGTAAGATTACGGGGATGTTACAAGGGTTTCTAAGTCTTTTACACACACCGAGATTCAGAAGTTTCCCATTAGTTAAATTGTCTTTCATTCTGTTTTTTTACCAGGCTAACTCTAAATACCGTGAAGTTTATAAATCCTAATTTATTAGATTTGACTGAAATTTTAGATCCTAGGGAGTCCCTTTGCTAAACTTGGTTTTTCTTTTATTTGGCAAAGCTTTTGTTGAAGCTTTGTTTTAACGTCAAGCTTAATAAACGGGTTCCTTGCTCCTTTCTCTTCTTTATGCTTGGACTACTTTTATTATTTTATTAAAAGCAGTACTTCGGAAATTGTCGACTTCCTTTGTTATATTGGATCTTTTTATCTTTCAAACTACAAATAGGACAATTCCTTATTTAATATTTACGGCTAACACCAAGAGTCCTCAAAAAGTATATAATCTATAAATTTTTTTATGTTTAAAAACAAGCTTAAGTACCTCCTGTAAGACACCATACGAGCATGGTATATACGAGAGAGATTATTCCGAAAACAAAGAACCAGATCCGAGCAGCCAGTTAACTTAAAATTAGTATTTTTAGCTCTGAATCAAATTTCTATTAAAATAATAAGAGCATAAGGATTGTATCTCCTTAATAGCCTTTGCTATTTATTAGTGGTTGATTGCTCTTAACTAACAAAAGCCTAGCCGGACTCTATTCTAGTCTTTTAAGGAGTATTTCCCCGAAAGATTTACTCATCATGGGACACTCACTAATAATACTAGGTTTCTTAGATAATTACAATTAAATAGAAATTTCTCGTTTTTGCTTCGTAAAACTAGGGGTCATGAGTGCACAGAATATATGAATAAGTCTTCATGCCTTACGCTTTTTATTCCATGATTCTATAAAAGTGAGTATTAAGCTAATACGGGTATCGCTCATTAAGTGCACTGGGGTTCTATAGACTGTACCGTACACCTTTGTTATTGAATTATTGCAAGCCAACTCTTTCCGGGTGTTTAGCTTCCTTTTGAAGAGCAGGGTTTTAGAAGTACTTTAGTAGATATAAGCACCTGTATGCACGTTCAAGCACTTTCTCACAGAAGTCTATCTTTACATGTACTTTTTTATGAAGTTCGTAACTTAAATTAGAAAATTTACTTAAATAAAGCATTCAACTTACTTTATTTGAAAACTCAATTAACTTTGTGTTGGTTAGTATACAAACAAAACTTGAAGATAGAGGTATTTAGTTCTTTTTTCCTATAAAATTTTCTACCAATTAAGGTACCCCTTTTGGAAAGACTGCTCCTATTTTTTTATTTTGCTGATGACTATAAAGAACTTGACCGGGTTACACTAAGTTAGTTACGGATGCAAGTCCACCACCAAGATTCGCTTATCTAATTGAGTATTAAAGTTTCAACATAACAGAACTCTACTATCTTGTTGTACTTAAGGCGTACAGCTTTGAGAATGTGATTCTATTTCACAAACAGCGCCTTAATAGAAAGCAAAGAGATACCAAGCAAAAGTGCCCAGTATAAACCGGATTTTAACTATTTTTTAAGTACGAGTGACTCATGACATGACCTTATTTCATCAAGAAGACATACTGGATCTTGCTATGAGCTCTTTTTATTCCTTATAGTTATAGCTACTTATAAAAAAGGGAGAGTAGTTCCTCTACAAGAGGAAATAGAGCTAAACTTGTTTTCTAAACCTTTTTTTGATTTAGAGTATAGAACCACATTGTTTCTTTAGTTATTTATGTTATAAAGAAAGGCATCTCACCTAATTCTTCATAAACTATAGCAGAGGTATAGGAAGAGCTCTTAATATTAAAAGCTAGAGTTACAAGAGAGCCTATGGGACTATATAAATATAATATGGAATGAATCACACTTATTAAGCAGATTTTAATAGAAGTAAAAAATAGAAACAGCAATTAAACGTTGATATTAACAGATCTCATTTAAATCTATATACAAATACCAGCATTTATATACACCCTACCATATATGGAGTATGCTTTATCTTTCTATAGGAGATCTCGAGAATACACTGATGATAAAATATAGAATTCAGATCAGATTTTCTCTAAAAAAATTCAAGAACAACAAAAATGGGGATCCCCACCCTGATAGAGTATAACTAGTCAGATATAAGAATATTCGTAAATTCTAGAAAAATAATAGGAAATTCAGACTTTTCTTTTTAATATTTCATTTTTCATAAGTCAATATTCGAGTTGCTCAAACTTTTTTGAAACACGAGACTTAGTCAACAATGCGGGATAGTAGCTATCTAAAGCAGAATTACCTATTTGATTAATTTATTATTGACATATAAAAGTTAGTTTACCACTTGATTTGAGTGCTTGTAGACTACTATCCTTGTGTTATAGAATTATACTTGATCCTAGTATAGATCCTCATACGTATTAGGTATGCAACCGTTCACAATATTCATAGTAAGCGCTCATCAAAGAATTTATGCGTGTTTATTTAGAAAATTAAGATACCTGTTTACCTTGAGAAAAAACGAGATAGGTTTTAGTGAACTCCAAGTAGTATTTACTAATTAATCTTGGGAACACTTTATAATAAGGGTATACAGCTCTGTTGTAATGCACTTACACAGTATAGAGACTCCCTAGAAAGCAACTGGCGTTTGCATTATATTATTATACCTTTCTTATCTTAAAACTTGCATAACTAAAAATAGACTCCTTAAGACCTACTGCTCTACCTTAATGTGTTCCTTTTTTTTGCATCAAAAGGGCTCTTAACCCTAAAAGTAATCATTATTGCAGTCTTGGTTTGTGTATGCACTTAAGCTAGTATTTTACACGTTTCCATAATATAAGATTTCATTCCATATCAATAAATATTACCCTCTTATTTGTTCGATTAAAAGCCAATGAACCAATTAATACATATCTTTTATGACTAAAAAAAGTAGGTAAAACTTTACAAACTATTAATTTACTTAATTTGTGCAGACCTGGTAAAAGGAACTCCGCTAATAAATTTAAAGATAATTTTTCTTGGACTATGGTATAACCAGGTTTATAAAACTTTCTCTAATTGGAGTATGTAAGCTATAAGCTTGAAATGAATCTTTAGTTAAGTATATTTCAACCTAGCACTAGCAAATTACAGCGTTTCTTATATTAGAGTGTGCCCCTATTCTGTCAGTGAGTACCGAGCGAGATAAAAAACACTAGGAGAACTCTCTAAAAGCTTATTTACCGGTTACTTTGACGGGCTTGTATGGGTATTCTACGCTTATTTTAAGAATCTACGAACTCCTTCTTAACTTAATCTGAGTAAAAAGTTCTATAAAGGTTTTCTAAATACACTTCTGAATAAGATTCTTATTCGTAGATAAACGGGGAATTATTTCGAGATCATTTTGAGGGTTAAGTATTTTGGTTTGATTGAAAAGGTAGTCTATGGCTTTTGAGGGTCTTTTATTAAAGACAGAAATCCTTGTTAACTGCTCTCTTCTACTAACTCTCGTTTCTCAAATATCCCGTGCTTCTTACTTATACTAAAGATCTAAGAGAGATCTATTACTGAAAAAGGTTTGCTCTTTTTGCCCCTTAAGACTTACCGGTTAACATTATTGATTGAAAGAAGCTAAATACGAGGTATCTTAGGGCCTGTTCGAAAATTACGATATTCTTTTAGGCATGTACCTAAGGGTCTCTAGACTGGACTAAGGGTTGACTGCAAAAATAACATAAAGAGTTTGAATCTAAGCATCGCATGGGTAGTCGCTTTTTTGAAACATTGACCTAAGAATGCTGAATTACTTTCGTTTAACTTATAGTAAGGAATTGGAATTCCATATAAGTAATTCTCAGCAAGAAACCCTTAAGTATGCTACACTTATACGATACATAATGAGTTAATCAGGTTTTAATAGATCAAACAAAAAAGAGCCCTATTAAGGATATAAGTACAGGACCCCAACCTAAAAATTATAATGAAATCCTGAAACCCAGCTTACTTACCATGTTTTTATTAATTTAGAAAATGAGTTGTATAGTCAGTCTTTTTTTAGTATACAATGCAGTAGACTGCCTAACATAGGAATACTAAAGTTCTCGTAGGGGGTAATATATATTAACAATACGTTGCAATATTCTCGGCTTCTAGGGTAAAAGTTAGCTAAAAGTTACTCAACTACTGAATTGGGTGTTGTTTATTAAGAAGTCATTGCATACAAGAAGTATTACAAAAATTTGTTGTCGTTAGACTCAAGACAGTAAATTAAAAACTCAGAAAAACTTACCAGCTCTCTTATAGAAATCTAAGGGGTCCTTGGGTAGACGCGGAGTTATTCTTTTGATTTTGGGCATGCACGGGCTGAGATAGAGGCCAATAAAGTAAATAGGGGTTTCATTTACAGTTCTGTTTTATAGTTTTTTTCTATATTTCTACTTTGAATAGGGCTTGACTAAATAAAAACTTTCGGAGGTTTCTCGCAGTCCTATGGTTTTAGGAGAAAGGGGGTATGGGGCTTGAACCAACGGCTTTATCTGAAATGAAAGCACCGTTCTAACCACTTGAGTTAAGTTGGGAAGCGTATGATTCGCGGCACGGATAAAAGCGTATCTGTACACAACGAATTCCATTAAAAAAACTTAGGCTCTTTAGTTTCCTTAAGAGTTTCCTATTGATATCTTATATCCTAAATTAAACCAATAAGTTATCCTTTTAGCACTGCTCTGTTACTATCAGTCTTACCCGTCTTCAGCAAGTTGACACGCATTCTTTTCTCGAGCATGCCATAAAAACACAACCTATAAACTACCTGTGGCTATACGATCTAGTACTACTACAAATCTTGGTTCTAAATTTCATATACTAATTATTTGACCTGGCCGACTCATACAATAGTTCAGGTTAAACCTAAATGCTCCTTACGGGATAAGATAAAAGCTTCGCTGTTTTGTTATAGACTCGGATTCCCCTTTAAATAGAAGTTTATACTTAATCATTCAGAAACCCTATATATCCTTAAAGCCCTGAAGTGTTTACCTTATTTTTGTGATGTATCCTGGTTATAAATAAGTCATAAGCTAGAAATCCTGTTGAGCTGGCCTATTATAAAATTACTCCTGAAAATCTGGTAAATTCCCCGCCATTACATTCTTATAAATAAATCACAGGAAACCCTATACAGAATGTTACTCATTACTAACTAACCTAAGTCAAAGCCTTCAAAAAATCTTGTTTTTTCTTTTAAATTTAAACAATTTTACCTGCCTTTGTTAATCCTTACCCCTATATCCTTTGATTAATTATTTTTCTGAGAGTATAAAGATCTCCTTTAGGGTTTTTCTGTTTTGTTTTTACTTATATATCCATACGTCCTAATCATTGGATTTAACTTATACTAAGTTTCATTATTTTTTATAAAGCAAAAAGTTTCCTGATTTCTGCTACATTTATAGTGAATCTTTCTGGGTAAAACAATAAAAGGCAATCTATAAAGCTTCTCCTATTAAACGTAATAAAGCAAAACTGCAGTGCTCTGGTTTAATTGCATTCATCAACATAACTCTATTTTATTTTTCATATCAAGTTGGGTATACTCCGTGACTATCCATAACAATAGTGCGGTATCTAAAGTAACATAATTATTAACTTTGAGGATAACCTTGCTAGGAAATGATTTTAGTGGAACTGGATCCTTAAGGAGTTTTTATGTATACTGGTTTTTAGCCTTCGAGTTTTTAAGAGCCTTATACAAGTCAAGGAAGTGCGGAACCCTTTTATTCAAAGTTGTAACTAACACAGTTTATATTACCCCACAGTTACTCTGTCCTTTTAGACGAATCGAAGCTATTACCTTTTTCAGGATAAATACCTGGATAACTTAACAAGAAAGTAGCCGTACAATTTCGAGTTCTACTAGGTTTGTTCTGTTACTAGGCTCTTTTGCACTACAAATCAATTTGAAGCATCTCCACTAATGAATACAAGCGGGGGCATGCCATAGGTTCCAAAGGGGCCCCACTTCCTATAGTTTCTCTAAAAAGTTAGACTACTGCGAATTTAATATAGAAGACTCTGTGTCCTTTAAGTTTTACAAGAGGAATTCTCAAAAGCAGCTCTAGGACCAAGTTCTGTTAAGATTATATTGAGAAAAACATCTAAAGCTATTTTATAACAATTGGAAATAAAGAGTTTACAGATGCTTAACTCGAGGCCGAGAACCTTACTAATGTTAGAACCAGGCAACAGGAAAAAAAGAGTCGCCTAGCAGATAGACAAGGATTACTGACCATCCAAAGAAGGACAAATCCGTTATAGCAAACCCCTGTACATACACTTTGAATTTAGTGTTTTCTTGAGTTGAGGATAAATCGAAAAACTTGTATCAATTATTAAGAGTTCGTTTCCCTTGTAGAATCAGAGGAAATGAGAAGCTTGTTAGAAAGTCAAATATAATATACACTTTGAACGAAAGGTATAAAATTGCGCTTTCTTTTCTCGGTCATCCATAACGCAGTAAGAGAGTAGAGTTATAAAAGTGTACACATTATATAGATATGTGTGTTCTATATAATAAAATATGGAATTAATGAGCCTTTTGAAATAATCCGCTAGAGAAACTCAAGACATGTATAAAATGAACCTATTTATGGGGGTATACAGTTCTAAACTAAATGGGGTAATCTCTTGAAAACTAGCATTACCTTTATTATTAAAACTATGGATCAATGATAAAACAAGGAAGCGTAGTACTCCTAAGATATGGGGTTGAAAGAGGGTCCTTAGTTGATTTAATTATGGGCTCTGTACTGAATTAGAACTAAGCCGAGCATACATGGGAGCACTCTGCGTAGGAATTATCTGTAAATCTATCAAATCTTATTTAACATAATTAAAACTCATTGAAGTTACTAGGAATTCATAGCTTAACACCGCTTTCTTAACAAAAAATGTTACTAATAAATAGACTAACCCCTCCAAAAAACTATTCCCATTATTTTCTAATAGGTTTTCTACGGGAAAAGTTAGGTTATGTAAACCAGTATAAAGATAAACGGGTTTCTAGTTAAATTCAGGGTTTAATCAAGTTAGGATATTTAGCCTTGTAACTAAGATTTCTAAATGGATCCTCCTTGAAACGCGAGGAATTGCTCTAAATGGATATTATTTTAAATATTCTATCCTTTTTACATGTTTATATAAAGCAAACAAGAGTTACAAAAAATCCTTTCTTAACTGGGATACCCAAGTAAAATCTCTGAAAAGTTTATAACAATTTAATAATGTTTGTTCTAGCTTTTGCTAAGCTAAATACAGGTGATGACCCCCATTCACTAAGGAAATAAAACCCTGTAAAAGGTAACCTAGATGTTTATTTTTTTGATACTCAGGTATTGCAAATAAAAGGTGCGAGAGGCTTGGGTGATCAAGAGCCCAAGAATAACTTTTCCACCTGTAAATTTCAGGCTTAACCCATTCATAATCATTTGTATTCTGTTCTTAAATATCCTTTTTTAATAATAATTATAGTAAAAGGAAGCAAAGCTATAGAAAAAGCTGTTACTCAGTTGTTTACTATTATATACTACAAATAAAAACCCGGATAAAGAAGACTTTATACTTACTTATCCAGAATGTGATTTAGTAATTCTCACATACTCTTTATTAAAGCAACTTTTTTATACCCAATTAGGGCTTGCAGCTCTACCTTTTTCGGGGATTGACGTAATATGAAAGATCTTATATTGTCCCGTACTGGAGAACCTTGTTATTTGCCGAATATATCCGCTTTTTGTTTAAATCCTGAACTCTGCATTGCGGGCTATTTAACAGCTGTTTTTACAAATAAATATTACCGAGATTTCACACGGATTTGACTGCACTTTATTATTGGTAGCTGCTTCCTTATCTTACGTTTTGGTCCCTTCCTTTTTAGCAAGCCTTTCCTTATACTCTTACTCTGAAGCTACCTTACCTACTAACTAGAAACAAGAGTTGTTGGTTAATGAGTTTTCCTCAGTTTCTTTTACTTATTCTTAAGCACTTTAACAAAGAGCTCCCTAGGCGAGGAGCTTAGTCAATGAAACCTTTATTTAGCAATAGAAAAACAGTACGAAATATTAAGCCAGTTACGTAAAACTCTATTAAAACTAGTAACTAAAAAGCTTTTGCCGCGGGGCTCTTTATTAATTACTATGATTAAGGATACTTAGACTTACTTTTCTTTTTTCAATAAAATAAGAAGTAGAGGACTTCTATCTACAATTTAGGAATTGACATTAGTTTTAAGAGACAGGACGCTACTAATCTCAAATAACTTAATAAAGTGAAAAGTTCTAGGTTTTGTCTTTCCCTTGATTCAACCCCCGTTTTTGAGCCCTTAATAATAGTAGGGTTCGCGAAAGCGATACAAATAAACTACAATGAAAAACATAAGGGCGCCATTAGCATGGATGTAGCGGAGCAGCCACTCCCCTAAAAAGCTGAAACCGAGAGTTCCTTGTGTTCTGACTGGATTTTAACCGTCGTACGTTCAATCGAAGTAAAGTTGTGACTCATATGTCAATTTTGTGTGCCCACGTTTCCTTTGATTGTGAGGTATGCCAATAGGTATTTACTCTTCTTAATTAAAAAAATTCTTATATATTACATCAGAGGTTCGAATCCTCTTTAAGGGTTTACTTACATAAAAAATACAAATTATAGTGAAGTGCAAAATAGGTACTAATTACTAATATCTCTTATTCATAATTACGCTATTTACGTATATTTTATAAGCACACTTCTATGTACCCCTTTTAATGAAGCTGAGCCTGTATTTGAGAAATTCAATTTCCTTTTTCCGTGAATAATCAGAAATCATATCTACCAATAGTTTCGAAAACAACACACAAGAAATGTATCCTTCTCAACCCTGCGCCTACATAAGAGTTAGGAAGAATTCCTACAACTAGACCAAAATTGAACATTAAACTACTGGGCCCACAAGCGCACCTCTGAGGTTGACAGCCTAGGACTCAGTAATTATCTGTAGATGCCAAGTCTAAACTAAATAGGATGAATACTAACGTGTATTTAGTGAGGAGCATACAAGGAAGGTCTAGTAGCTAACCAAAGTAGGCATACTTCGAGGGGAAGGCCCGCCTTTTTATTAGTTCCGGACACTGATACAAGTATAGTTAACTTTGTAGGAGTATGTTCTTATCTGCTCAACGAGCTCTTAACTTAAACAGTATATTTTTACCTTATCTTTATTCTCTTTTCAGAATATTCAAACTTTCTTTTTGTATTCGTGTGTTGCTAGAACAAGCCAAGTAGTACGTCTTGTTGTCTGCTGCTACTAAATTCCAGCTTTCTTACTATTGAATAAAAAGAAACAAATTCTAAAGGTGTTACTAAGAATGACTTAAATCTCGTTAAGAGCTCCTTGTGGATGTTACAAGAAAAAGCTTACATTTAGGGTTCTTTATCTTTGGCCCTCATCAGGCGAGGAAAGAAAATAAATATAGTATTTTGTTGCTTGTCTATAGTCTATAGGTGGTAAGCAATAACACAAATGGCCGACCCTTGAGTATTACAATGAGATTAATCCTGTATTTTGATTCAGGCGAATACCGAATAGTCCTTTTTATTTAACCGAACCCGTTACACACTTTTTTGGCCCATCTGAACTGCTAGCTTAGTTTGGTAAATGTAACACACTTACTACCTTACAATAAAAGTCTTTAATATTTAGAAGAGGATATAGTAACCACAGGAGCCCCGTATTGGCGTGCTTGGCTCTATTATATGAAATATAAGGATTATCTTCTCTAAACGAAAGCAATCTATTTATAAGATAATTTTTATAAGGAAAGCTTTCTAGTTTTTCTTTCACGAAATATTCAAGTACAATAAGAGCTATCTAATATGATTTACTCCAAACTAAAACTAGTAAATAAGTAGGGAGTTCCTCTTTCTCTAAAAGATTTTCTATGGCTTGTCATGCACAAGGCCCCTCTAATCTAAATGGAATTTTTTGATAAGATATTTCTAGATACTAGACCTTTTATTAAAAAAGGGATGTAGTTCTTGTATTCCTGGTTATTAGAGAATAGCTCAGTGATATTAGTCTAGTGCTAGGTATTTAGAGTATATATATCACTAAAAAGCGTCGAGTTAAAACTTTCATTTTATGGAAATCCTGAGTTTCCCTAGTTACGCACATTACTTTAAAGCGTCTGACTAGCACAGATTTACTATAAGAGGGTTTGGTCAACAAACAGGGGTTTCGCCGCCTAGTTATAATAGGATACATAAGAAAAATAGCGGGGATTTTCTACAAAAAAATAAGGAGGATCCTGGTGTTGGTTAAGGGTTTCCGTTTATGACTTAATACTAAGATTTATAAAAGTACAATAAGGAACAATTCTAGTACTAAAGTCTCTATCTCTAAAAGGAATTGGTTCGGGCAACTAAGACATAAGCCTGAATTCGTAATTATTCTAACAAGGGTTCCTTTAAGTTTTAATAGAAATTACCCTTTTGCTTATTTTTTTATCCTGTTTATCAAAAACCCTAGTTTTACTACAAAAACTCTTTTTTAATTATACATGTATTTCTTAATACACACTTTAGCAAATTAAAGGAGATACTCTTATGGACTCAAATCATTGGGATAGTCTTGTTTGTTACGGAGCAGAAATCTTGCGTTATTAAAAAGGGGGGGTTACCTCTTCTTAGTATTTCTATTGCTCCGGAAACTGCCAGGCTACTGTAATATGGATATAGCAATTTTTTTACTTGATTTCGTATTATTCGTCCCATCAGTATTATTCCCTACTTATAGGGCAAGAGACTGGGTTAATTTTGTTTGTAACTGAAAAGAATATTTAGCCTCTTTTATCTTATAGATATTCCTAGTATTTTGAAATCCAGGCATTTTAGTTAGTATTCTTATGTGACCAGAAAATGGAACCCAAGTAACTTATTACCTACCAAGATGAGGGTAATAAAAGGAAGCGTTGTTAAGATAGATTAGTTCTCAAAAAGTAAAGGATGCTTGCGAGATGGCCCCCATGTGGTATATCGAATGCCTCATATGTAATAACTAGAGTTGCTTTACCTAGGCTAGGTATTATTCAAGAAAAAGGTTATTCTAGTTAGACTTTTCTTTTCAGAGTAGTAGCTAAATTCAAGTTCATAAATCTCCTTTTATTCAATTTGAACCTATGGATATAGCCATATGAGAGCAATACTATACCGCGTAAAGTATTAAGTTCCCTGGGGAGTTCCCTCATTTAAGATATTAAGTACTGCCCGAAAGCCTACCTGAGAAGCCGCCCTCTGTAACTGGATTACAAGGACTGCGACTTGACATTGGTTGGTTTTATTTGCCTCTATATTCACTAGTTATAGCTAGAAGTTCCTTCACATAAATTCGAAACAAACACGTATTTTAGATAAAAATTATTTCTTTTTTGTATTTTTATATGTTATAAAGGAAAATCTCGCGCTTACATCATAGCAATACTAATTAAGTAGTGTTTCAGAGTAATTTACAAACCCTTGTTTTTTTAGAGCCTTGCTTACTTCGTGAGGAACAAGATATTTTAAACGAAGTATTCATCCTTCAAATCTTAGTTTATCTAACTATCTTCCTTCCAAGCTCTGGAGTCGGGCAAAGTATAAAAAATACGTATAAATAAGGATTACCCCTCGTTTTTTACGATAATGGAGTGATTTCATTTCTCTTTGTTATTCTGACCTGACTATTGTTTGTTGATATACTGATATCCCAGATTGGAGGTATCAAATAGATGAAACCGGGACCCCTCCTCTTACCGAAAATAGTGCATGCAAAGGTTAATATCAAACAAAACCTATCAAATTCTGGATCCTATAAAGTAAAAAATCTTCATTCGAAAATTATTACAATAGGTGTACTCACCCTTTTCTAGTTTTATAGTTAAAATGTTCAACTTCCCCCAACAACTTGTATCTAAGATTATACTTCTTTTGTTAACTAGAGATCCAATTTTCTATATAAGCATTTTTTTATAGTAAGAGTTTTACTAACCAAAAGTCTGAGGTTTTAAATGAGAATTTTGGGATTTTTTAGTAATCTCTTTTTCTATCGAACTATTAAAACTTCCACAACGGATTTTAACTGTTAACGAAATCTAAAAAGAGTTTCGGTCAGTACTGAAGTTCAGTTTTTTAGGAGCTATTCGGTACTGTTGTAGTTACTTGCTTATCAACTGCGTTGACAAAGCGGTGTTACCTCCTAATATTAGATTACACATCGCAGTACCCTGACGAAATAAAATAAGTAAAACTCTCTCATGTCCTATATTATATAAGTGTGGGTTATCGGCTCTCTATACTCTATTCTATACTGTAATTGTAGAAATTAAAAAAGCGAAATTTAATGTTCAAAAGTCCGTGGTAGGCGGAATACAAGCAGAGTCTCCAGTGGGATGAATCTCAGTGCATTTCAACTGCTTTATTAAACTACTACAAAAAGGAGTCTTTCGTTCCATATTTGGAAAAAGGTAAACGAACCTAGGTTCTTGGTTGGATTGGGAGTCGCCCGGGGTTTAGATATAGGCAATACTCCTGTTTTCTTACTTAATGCGGAATATTTGTAGGGGCTTGTGGGGTTATAAGATTCCCCTTAGGTTTGTGTTTATAGAATATGCTTTTTAGTATACTTAGAGAAACTTCTCTTTTAATCATTTAAATAGAAGAGAAGTTTTTGCAATAGGGATTTCTACTGAAACGAGAGTTATTAAGAGTATGAATAAAAGCTTAGATAGCTCAGTTGGTAGAGCAAAGGACTGAAAATCCTTCGGTCAGCGGTTCAAGTCCGCTTCTGAGCAGACAAGCAAGAAATATTACGAGGTGTAGCGCAGCCTGGTCAGCGCATCTGTTTTGGGTACAGAAGGCCATAGGTTCGAATCCTGTCACCTTGATAGAATATGACAATTCTTTACTAATTCTTTTGTCCCTTTCGTCTAGCGGTTAGGACATCGTCTTTTCAAGTCGAAGAGAGGGGTTCGATTCCCCTAAGGGATATACTTTTTGATTAATTAGGAAGCGTAACAAGACATAAAAACACCCAGCCCTTGTAGAAGAGATAGTAATAAAAGAGCCTTGCCTTTGATATAGGTATTTTAAACGAAGAAATGCTACAGGAATCCATTTTAGAATCGATTTCACACAAGACCTTAGAAGAAGGTCACATGGTACATTATTATTTAGTATTATGTCTTAGAAACCCCTTTTGCCATACGTAAGGCAACGCTATTCAAGTATGGGTGCTTCCGTTTATGTTGCTAGACAGACACAAAAGTAGTTGATTTAGCAGTAATTATTACCATGTTACAAAAATATATATACTTCCCGTTCAAAGGGTTCGCCAGCTTGGCTTTTACTACTAGTATACCTAAATTCCAAATTTATTATATAAAATTTCCACAACAGACTCGGGTTATCCGCGCAATTAGTAAAACGGAATTAATATTCAAAAGCTATTCCATGTAGACACCTTAAAAAAAGAGACTGGCAGATGTCTTGCATGTATGTTTTCTTATAGTATGCTACACGCTTTTGTATTTAAGAAAGCTCCAAAAGAGAAAGAGGGGCTCTTTGCAAAAGAATTAAAAAAGAGGTTCCATTTGTGTGTTTCAATGGATTGTAGATATCTAGATCCTGGATAACTTCTTGGGATTATGACCCAAATTCAATTGGAAAGGAAGCCCGATAAAACAAAAAGATTTGTAGAAACATAAGAATATAAGCGTAGGACCCTTCCTTTTTTGCAATACAATTATTATTGACTTCTAAATATGATGACATCCAAACATTAAGCAAAGCTTGAAAGTTAGTTGCCCTGCCCAAAATGAAATTGAGGAAACCTGTATCCTTTTAATAGATATCATTCAAAAAGCATTCACAGACTGAAGAGTCGCTTCCAATCATTAGTATACAAAGCATCGAGATTCCTATTGGATATAGAAAAGAAAGCTGGACTAAGAGTATAATGAGGAACTTACTAATAAAGTATCTCCTACCACAGGATTTCTTTTGCATTTTTAAGACAGGTACGTCTCTAAAGAAGAAGAAAGAGTACTACTTCTACGAAAGGTATTAATTTAAGTATGCTGAATAAGAAAGCTAGAGAAGTCCATAAGAGGGTGCTGGCTTTTCCTCTGTTTCCAGGTTTCCAAATCCAAGTAATAATTTTAGGGAATAAAGTAACTAAGGCTAAAGTCATCTGTTTCTCGTAAAGAGCTTAGGGGGTAATTTCTTATTGTTGCCCCGTTTTCTAATTAGCAAAAAAAGACCTAAAGCGAATAAAAGTAAGTCAATAAGAAGTGGCTGGTGTCCTAACGTGTATAGGTATGCTCATTATACATAACTCTCTAATAAGACTGACTAATACAATAGAGATAATACTAATAGGGAATATACCTTTAACAACTAAGATACTATCTATAACTTTCTATTCCTATAAAGAATCTCTATAAGAGTATAATAAGTACCCGCTGCAAGAAGAAGGTCCATACCAACAAGACAGGTTATAAGGCAGGTGTAGCTCTAATAAAAACTGATAAGAATATAGCTAGCATCAAGACTTATAAGAAAGAAGTTACAGGTATGTAGGTTAAGAGTACGGAGGTTACAGCTCTTAACAAAGTTTTAGGTATAGCTCTAGGGTTTAGCATTAAGATTAAGAGTATGAAGATACAGAATCCAGATAATAAATAAAAAGGGGTGCTCGGGAGTATATATAAGAACTTAGTTTCTAGTAAAGAAGTCAATTTGAAAGTCCTTCTTTCTTGTAAGCAAAGCTTGTAAGCAAAGGTGGTATTATCCTTAACTACTAGTAATTAAATCCTTTCAAAAGCCCAGAACAAATACGTTAAGGAATTCACTCTAAATACAAAAAAGAGTGAATTGGAATAATTAGGATAGGACTTGAACTCATGTCTTCCTTGTAGATAAAGAAAAATAATAAAACATGTAGGAAATCAAACGTAAAAGGCTTCAGATCGGACAAGCTTAAAGGGTAGCTAGCTGGTAATAAAAAAAGGCATTCTAGAAAATAACTAGGAACTTTTTTCAATTAATTCTTATTCGTTATCTTAAGGATTTTAGGAAAGTCCTTACTTAAATGGAAAAGGGTTTTTGTTTAAGGATTTCGAGTACAAGGTACAGGCACCTGTTAAGTAACTAAAGGACATTTTCCTCTTTAGTTTAGCTAGAGTTAAAGGAAGGGCTTGTATTTTAGTAAGGCGTTTCCTTAGGATCACCGAGAATTTATTATAACCGGTAAAACTAGACAGGGTTTCCTTATATTTATTTGCATTTATTGAATTTAGGTAAACCAGGGTATTATTAAAGACAGGACAAAGTATAAAATTGGAGCTTATAGGAACGACAGTGAAAATCTATAAAAAGAGTATAGAAACACCAAATATAAGTGTTTACAGGAGAAGATAGACTTTCGCAAAAACCAGGAGTCCTTTTTTAGATTATTGGTTTAGGACAGGTAAGTAATAATTAAGTAAAAATAAGTTCCACTTTGTAGGAGCAAGTAAAAGAAACTCCCATTTTATCAGGGTTTAGGGAGGTAATCAAGTTAAGCGAGGTACTATCCCTGTTCAACCAGGGTATTCTCGTTAGCTATCGTCTAGAATCAGACAGAGGTTTATAACTAAAAGATAAGTCCTTTTCTTAGAGAAAAAAGTATTTCACCTGGATAAAACTTTAACGGGGAACCGGAAATTTTACAGGAAAGGGGGCTCCTATGGAGAAGAACAGGTATGAAGTGGTAGCTAATTATGAAGCGTTTATCGTTATCGAGTATATCATG
>JAYMSZ010000013.1:0-65229 GCA_036897665.1 Pelargonium citronellum
TTACAAAGAAGGGATATTTGAATGTGGTTTTCTACTAGAGTGCACCAACCCGCGTATTAATGATTAATCAAATGAGGGGTTATAAAAAGGGGCATGTATTCGGGGGTTTTATCTAAGTAAGGGGCATTAAAGGATCCTAAACAGGCTCTAAAATCCCTATATACATCACACCTTTTTTCTTCTTGGTAATAAATTAGGAGTTTCTTAAAAGTACTAACAATAATAGGAAATGCCTACTATCGAGTATCCGCAAATGCTATAGGTCCGACCAAAAAAACCTGGGAAGTTCCTGTGCTAGCTCTATGACTTAATGCTTTTTTGAATTACTCTAAAATTAAAGACACTCTTATAAATAATTATATACTAGAAAACCCTCGGAAAAGTGAAAATCGGAGAATCCTAGGCCGAGCTACTTTACAGCACGCTATAACGAACGCAAAAAGCCTTAGGACTCTTTTTTATATTATATTTACTAGAAACCTTGTGCTATGTTACTTTATTTGTTATTATAACTACTTCTAAGTAAAACCCTTTCCTCTCAAAAGACGGGGCCCCTGTTTATAGAGCTTTATAAACCCTTGAAATGTAAAACGCAGTTCCTTTGCTCTACCATTTACTCAGATTCTTCAATTAATAGTAACTGGAAAAGACTTCTTTAGTGAAAGTTTACAAACTCCGGGGATTTACACTAGTAGGGGCTCCGTTAAAAAGGATTCCTAATCTTAAAGAGGGCGCTTTTAAGTCATTTTTTTACAGGACTACTAACCCTGAACAGCTAGCCCTATACTTCACTTTGATCTGAGAGCCAACTAGATTTTCTAAAAAACCTCAATAAAAACAAATGCTTTAGGACTTGTAGCAGCTCCTTTTAAGACTAATAAACTATGCGAGAATATAAGAATGGGGATTCTTAAGTCTTTCTAATTAATAGAGTTGCTTTATAATGTCTGTCCTAATTTGTAGGAATCTCTTCTAAATTTTATCTAAGTTTTAAACCAGTTAAGAAGATTGGAGACCAAAATATTATTTACTCTCATACCTCGGCGGCCCTTAAGAGTATCCCTTAATTTTACTACAAAAATGGAAACAACTCTTATAAGATCAGAAGCCACTTATCAGTGTTAGAAGAGGGCGAAAAGCTTGCCTCAAATAATACTTCCTTGCTTGGTACCACTGAAAACGAGAAATTAGGGCATAGGTCCTCCTACCTACAGCTAACAATAGCCAAGTGGTAAAGCACGAGTTCCTAGAGTTGGCATCCAAAAATTCTTAGGTTCTAGCTTTATTGCAGCATATAAGGGTTACCTATCTTTATAGTAGCTGGCATACGAGTTATTCGCAGGATAGCCCTTTTTCGAGGTTAAAGAGTAGTAAAACTTTCGTTTTTAATGAATATGCTTTTCATGATTACTCAGTGAGTAGCAAGCTTAGGGAGTTGTTATATATTTTTTTTATTATCCCCAGGAATAGTGCTTACGTTTATCCTTTTTAAAGTCTTCCTTTGTATCTATTAAGATATGCTTTTTGTACTTAGAATTTTTATGTTATAGCTAACAAGTAAAGAAAGCTGTGCTAGGATTCCAAGTGTCTCCTGAGTGTTGTCACTTTTATACATCCTTATTTTAGCCGAGCGAATAGGACTTTGTCTACGTTTAGAAAGAAAAAACTAATAAATAAGGAAGTTCCCTTTAATGAGGTTAGATTTCTGCAGTAGAGGTTGGATATCTTTATAGGCGCTTGTTTGAGAAAATATAATTAATAAAGTAGTCGCACAAGAGAAGGTGCCGCTAGTCGGTTTCCTTACTTTAAAGGGCCCGCTTAATAGACCTGCCGGAGTTCAAATATCTACTACAGAGCCCTTACTAATTGGGTTTTATATTAGTTTTGACGAAAAGGTTTTGATAATATATGTTGATATGAGCACCCCCGTAACCTGACAAAAAACAAAGGTTTAGTTTTCCGAACAAATTCATTAATCTAATATAAGGGATCCTGTACAATAAAAAACTCAATTTACTGAAGCACCAAAATCCTGTAATTTAGTTATAATTTAAAAAATCCCCACAAAACAAATTGAAATAGAACTAGCCCTTTTTTACTGGATTGGATAACAGCATGTATTTTGTCTTCTCCTATACCTAGTGACGAAAGTTAGAATTTAGTGAGTGCTGCCAAATTTCCCCATCAATAAGAGATTCTAAGTACAGTGAGGATCCTTTTTGTTTATATATTTACCCTCTTGATTGTGTAGCTGAGCTCTTCTGGATAAACTAACTAAGTACCCCCCTTAAAGTATTCGTAAGTCAAGAGTACTTGAGTACATAGAAATAAATAAAATTAGGATAGATCACACCACACTATAGCTATAGTAAGCAAGGTAATAATATCAGATATTTAAGTTAAGTGTATAATCCAGGGTTGTACAATATAAACTTTACCTTTCGAAAGGTCCTGTGAACAAGGATATAAACTATTAAGAACCTTGTAAGAATATTAATTTCATTTAGAATTGAGATACGCATCCGGGGCAATAAGAACCCCCCTCTTGTACTTACTGATCCCAATATAGGAAAACTCTACTACCACGAATTTCAATCCCTAAAAGAGTGGGCAAAAGTTTATATAAAATTCGTAAAGGGAACTTGGTAATACGTCTTACTTACCTTTATGTAGTTTAACTAAAAGACTCTTACAATCCCCGGACTGATCTATTGCCTTTTTTTTGTTGTATCCTGGAGTATATAGTTTACCAAAACCAAACCTATTGAGAAGAAGAACGAATGTGAGACTATTAAATATCTAAATATCAAGAGCTGCCTTTTATAGGCAAAGCCACCGCATTTTTGTAGCTGGTTATACAAGTTAAAGTGACAGTATCATCTAATAAGAATTTTATTAGTATATTAATTAAATTAGCATATTAATTAAATTAGCATACGGATTCCTTTATAATGGATTCCCTCCTCCAGGTAATGTGATATAAAATTCCTACTTTATTATGGCTACCAACTTCTCAGTTACTGCATGAGATAAAAACTTGTACTTACTAAAGTATTAAGTAGTAGGCTCTACTGCCCCCAACAGTTTGACCCAATTCTGAAATTAGTGGTTAAAATATGACTTCTTTGTCCAAAGTCCAAAAAGTATGTAAACAATAAAGATAAAGTAGGTACTAAATGTTCGGCACCACTAATTACAGGATAAACCGAATCTGAGATTGTTTCCTTTTCTTTTGTATATTAGCGTATTCCAAGATTTTCTTGACAACTACCCTATAATTAGAGAGTTTTTAATGTTATTTTGTAAGTTGATTAATAAAACTTATGGAGGTTTCCGCCTAAAAACACTGTGTATACCCCCGCTGTTTGTGTTATAGCTTTTCAGCTAAAGATGAGGTTTTAAAATAGAGGGCTACCAATAACTTAGTGACTTAAACTAAGTAACACTTTCTTTTATTAAAAAAAAGGGGGAATATCGCTGAGCAGAGGATAATATTTCTGGTATATGTAGTAGCCTTTGTAGAAAGGAGAGCTCTTAACTTAATTGGAGAGTTTAAATCTTTACTTACATTTATATTACTTTTAGCTATTTGATATATGTATAGTATGTTTTTACTCTTTGTTAACTTCTTAAAAGTGCCTTCTCTCAAGATTATGTATTTTGAGAGTTTTAAAGGCGGAAGGTAATATAAAAAACCTATTCTTTGATAACCTCCCTTTTACGGGGACTCTCTAAGTACATGTGCTTAGTTTATTTTTTCCTATTTTTTGGTTTACTTATCCCTAGTCCATATAGAACAAACGAAGACCTTATACTTATAATAAAGTTCTATCAATTATAGTAATATCTGTGAAAAATACTATCAAGCCCAGAGTAACCAGCTTTAGTTAAGCCAAGGGATACGAAAGAGCAATAAATCAGAAAATGAATAAGTTCAGTATAATATTAAGATTTTTACTTAGTTATATCTTGAGTATATGCAAAATCTAATACTATGGATTGTAACTTCTACGCGGCTTACCTTAACGGCAAAGACAAAGTAAAGTTGTAGTGGACAAAAACATTGGATACTCTTTATTTGTAGATTTCGTTTGCTCTCGATACTGATCAAGCCCTTATCATTCATTGCTTATACCCCAAAAGTACTATCAAACAATTATTTAGACTCTTTGTCTGAGTAAAGATCTCCTTATTAGTTATACAATTTTCTAATTCTTATTGATGAATATCGAAGTTAGGAAAATGGAAAGAGTAAACCTGCCCTCTTTATAAACTGCGGTATTCCGGGAAACTCTTTAAGTAGCCGTGTATACGACGTATCCTTTTTTTACTCATTCATTTGTTTTAGTAACAAGTTTAGAAATAAACTAACCCTTTTGGAATGCTAGGATAGCCCTGTGCGGATCCTTCCTTAGTTCAATAATATGATCATTTCTCGTTCCAATACCTAAAACTTGAGTCTTCCGCGTTGCTTTCAACTTATACTTTAACAAAGATAACTGGGTGTCAAGGCGACTTAGCTTAGGTATATCTAAGGGGCGGAGTAGTTACATAAAGGGAGTTTCTCGAAGTGGAGTGTATGAAGTTGTGAATGTGAAACTTTTAAAAGTCATGACATCACTCTTTTTCGGGTTTAGTAAAAGCAAAACCTATTAATAAAGAGGCAACTATTTTATTATTTAGTCCTTCTATTTGAGCGTAGGAAAAAGGGATCCCCTTACGTTTTCTGTTTATTCTATTATATTAAACGAATTTTGAATTTAGTAAGTAGGAGTCTTTCTTCAAGAAAATGTATACTTCTTCTTTCTAATTAGATTGATTTCTTTTATTTAGGCAAGTTATACAAGCTTGATAGGTGTTGAATAGGGCAGCGAGGTTACTTCTTAGTATTATTGCTAAGCTAAGTGCTTTCTTGAAGAGTGAATTAATTCTATAACTAAACTACTTGCAGTACGGGTTTCTTTAGTAAAGTATTTAAAAGCTAGTAAAATATAAGAGTACGTGAATTTATATAGATTCTTTTCCTTTGTCTGATACTTTAGAAGAAAACCAAATGTTTACCAACTTTTAAGTACATAACCATAGGTTCCTTTAAAAGACTTTCTATTCTATCTAAAAGGTATAGCTCTTGATTGCAAGCTGAGTCAATTTTTTATTATTCAGGTTAGTGCTTTTTGAATAACCAATCCCTCCGAAAATCAGTTATTCCTTTGAAAAAGCCTATCCTTACTTCTAGAAAAGCGCATTCCTTGAATTTATGAGAGCCGAATATAACTCGTTTTTTAATTATGTTGACGTACTTTCTTTATTTTGTCCAATACAGGTAAAATGTACTTTATTAAAATAGAAGAGCAGAGAGTCAAGTAGCATCATCAGGTTCAGAATAAAAAGAATTCTCTAGTGCTTCCTGCGATGGCAAATAAGGGAGCTATTAAGTGATTCTTTATAGGATTTTTTTAAGGGATTTTATTTTACCTATCCATAAGGAATACCGTAATTACATAGGTAGATAACTTTTACTTGCCTAATCGAGTTACCTCTTGAGAATTCCCGCCTTAGCAAGATCTAGTATTTGCGTACAGGTGCACTTCAACGTAAGAGATACCCCTCTTGAAATGCTTGAAATAGATATCAACTTCTGCCTCTTTTAAATCCGTACCCCGCTGAAATTAGGGCTTGCACATTAGTAACAATCCCTACTTTATTATATAGGAATGGTAAACTTTTACTAAACCCAGAAAATAAGAAAAAGTAGAAAGAATACAGTGCTAAATAGTGGCTCCTTCAAAAAGCTAAATTTAAGTAATTTTAGTGATCCCAAGCTGAAGACTTGTATAATACAGACTATTCTTACCAGTTTAAAGTAAATAGAAGTAATTATTCTAATAGTTTAGATATTTTCTTGATGATTTAACCTAGTAAATACGCATTAATTCCTGGATGTACCCGAGGATAAGCTAGAGTGACTAAGCAAATATTGTAGCATTTATTGTAAGGAAGTGCTTTTATTAATTTGGTTTTTAACAAGGAAACTGCAACTAGAATATGAACAAATCATGAAATCAAGTTCTTTTTTAGACCCTTTTGAATACCTGATTGAGCCGGTGCCTAATCGAAGCGCTTTAGTATTACTATCTTTTAAATTCCATGTATGGAAGTCTGAAGTCGATTGTTAAGGGGCTCCCTTGTTATTCTGATTTAGGATTACAAAAAATTGAAAGTAAAGAGTCGATCTAAAGCCAAGGGTTCTATAAATCTGAAACTAGCTAAGACAAGCTTACCTCGGATAAGTGTCACTAAATTTGTAAAGATCTTATAGAAATGTAGTATTTAAAATATTCTTTTACTATTGTGCTCCTACCACGATTCCTTATACCTAGGTCTCTATTAGATACGCTTGAATACAACGTAGAATTTTCTCGATAATGGGTTATACAGAGCACTTTACGAGTCATGAGGCCCGCCAAGTCCTTTATTATTGTTAAATGTTAACTATACTAAGGATTGAGACTTTCTACCAAACTAGTAAACTAGAGCTTAAACAACTTTCTCAGAATAAGGTTCAATAATTGGAAGTACTTCCAGTTTCATTTTTGGAGTATAGCCAAGTGGTAAGGCACCGGTTTTTGATACCGGCATGCAAAGGTTCGAATCCTTTTATTCCAGTATAAGAATCGGTAATGACCGGAAGATTCTTATTGCTAGGTACTGTTTTGATCCTTTTGTTAGGGTGGATTGGGAATCCTGGGATCTTTGACGTCAATTAAAAAGCAGGATAGGGATAAAACTTCTAAGATCTCTTATGAATGTACTTAATTTCTTGAATAACTGAACTTTCTCATTATTAAAAAACCCTTACTCTCTGGCTTGACTTCTACATAAGACACTCTACCAGGAATCCTGTGTCACTACATTGACAACATCTGAAACTGAAATTTAAATACCAGATTTATTAAGACACTTTGCTTTATCTGCGAACCCCTATTAGAAGCTCTAGAATTTCTGGGTGGTTATATTTTTACTAAGGGCCGGCCCTGTGTTTATTAAGCAAAAGATCTCTTTTTTCTTATGTCCTCAAGATAATAAAGATAAGACTTCGCTGATTATATGGTTTCCGGTTACTTATTAAATTAATTCCGGCTTTACATACTTATGTGTGGTTTGGACTCTGACCATAAGGAAGTTCTGCTATACCAGCTCTACTTGAGTTAGAAACCTTTCGAAGTAACTAGTCAATTCTAAGCTATAGCCGCGGACAGAGATTAACACGCTAACCATACTAGGTATATAAGTAATATGGAAACTTTTACTCTTTTTTACAAAAAGGCTAAGAGGGGTTTAATTATATAGAATTCTAATTATTTATCTAATTGATAAACGCAGGTAGTCAATTTCAACCCAGCATACTATAACTAAGTTATTTAATATTAAAAGATTTTGAAATGTAAAGTATGGAAAAACTCTTATTTCACAAGATTAAATTAAGTGGTAAAAAAACAGAATGATATATAACCAAGTTAGTGGTAACTGGACTCCCTTAAAAAAAGCAAGGAATAAGAAGTCAAAGAAATTGACAAGACCTACTTCAAATTTCGTTAAGTAACCCCGGAATAACTTTTTGTATACAAGTTCGGTAGTTATGACAAAAAAGAAGGAACAATAAGATTACTCAAGAAATGACCTTCTCCTAGTAAGTCTCCAAGGGTTCTCTATCTCTCTGTTGATAAAGAAACTCTTATATTAGTAAAGGAGATCTATTTGAACCTTTTTATTCATTCTCAAGCCAAGGACGCCCTACTTGGATACACGATATTCATTGCCTCTACTAACTAGCTTTCACACCTGTATGATATGTATGAATAATAACCATCCATTATCTAATCTATAGGAACTCCTTGGTTAAAAATCCCTGCCGCTTGTACCTGTATTAACATAAACTTGACCAAAAGCTCAAATAAAATAAGAAAAATCAAGCTGTCTAAATTTTTAAAGAAAAGAGAAATAGTATAATACCCACTGCTTAGTGATGAAGGAAACCTAACAAAATACATAGTAGATAAGAGTCCTTTTTTAGCACTCCAATATATTACCCATTTTATCAACAGGGTAGTTTAAATCCACAAAAAAGTAAGAGCTATTGCTTGTAGATGTCCTCTATAAGCGCTCTTCTACCCTAGGTTACATAAAGAAAAAACTAAGATAAGTCGTGTAAATTAAGGTACTAGAATACAAAGAAAGCTCCTTGGTAGTAGAATTGGGCCCGCGGGTTTAGGCTTCTATACTATATAAGAAATTTCATTACTTACTCCCTTGTTTGGCATCAATATGATTCGCACATGAAAAAAAATGAAATAGATAGAATAAGCTCCATTTAATATAGAGTAATTTTAGGAATTTGGATCTCGGGTATGCTAGGTCCTTATTGTTCAGACAGGGTAATACTTCTAAATCCTGGTATTACCCATATGAGAGAAGGGAAAATTCTCTTGTATATGCTTCTGCGGTAATAAAGTGTATTAAAGTCCTTACCTCCTTCATTGCCTCGAAATCTGGTAACTTACAGAGATTTTATACTAAATAAGATTTCGTTGAAATGCAGGGGAGAGCTTGGTAAAGTATAGGATGAGTTTAAAATCATTTTTGAGTTATATATAAGATAACTTTTAATGAATAATATCCGGGATTTTTAACGTGAGTTTGTCTAGATTTTCGGAAAAGTAATAGATAAGACTTAGCCTAAGAAGCCTAAGAAAAAGTACTGCATTATTGCACTATTTAAGGGTAATAGTTCTAATTAGATTCCTTTTAGTATAGAGGTACCTGTATAGTATGTAACGGGTATTAGGGTCTCTTTGTTTACTAAGTTTGAACCTTCGAATTTTAAAGGAAACTAAAACTATGCTTTTTCACCCGTGTGTGATCCGCTGTAGAAAAGAGTATATTGTTAATCAATGTTATATTGTCCCTTTTACACCCCGTCATTATAAATTCCAGTAATAACCTTATCTTTCGATACAGCAAATGCACTGCTTTTTAAGTACTATGATTTGCTTTTTGGGGCTCCAGTATGGTTTACTAAGATATCGTATCAATATGCCTTTATTGAGGTCAACTTAGCTACAAAAAGCCCAAGGGCCCTTTCCCCTACTAATAAGAACCCCTTATATATATTAAAAATTAACAGCACTTTAAGATAGAAAAGTAAGCTCCTTTTTAAGACTCACAAGAAAGACTCATATTCCTAAGGAAGTCACCCAGCAAAAAGCTGAAGGCTAAATTGAAGGTAAGAAAACATACCCTATTTTATATTGTTCAAGTTAACTCCTCAAATGTCTTCTATAACATTCCATGTTTAAGCATAAACTTAAAAGCAATGTAAAGAATCGAACGCCTTAATTTATACCTTTATAATTTTAAAACTACAGGTTCCCGACCAAAGATTGGTTAACTTTGTTAGATTAAAAACGCTACATATAGCCCCGTGTAAAATCTTTTTTATGGAACTATATTTCATGTATTTTTGTAAACCCAAATTTATAGCTCTATTGTATAGCTTACAGATACTAGTCCTGCCCCTTTATAAATAAGGAAATCCTGCCATAATTAGAAAAACTGTATAGGGAAATTGGAACCTGATACTCTTTGCTTGCTTATTATTCCTTAGTTTTTACACATTTTTGAGGTAGGATCCGCGGGTTAATGGCAAAAGTATTTACTGATTAAGGTATCGGTTACAGGATTTGAACCTGTGTTTTGAAATCAGGAGCCTCACGAGTTTGCCTTTTTTATAACAAAGTACATATTATGCTAGTTCATTGAACCTCTTTTGAATTTCCATTTGAGCTACGGATAAGCATTCCTTCCCATCTTTGGTTTCAGGAAATGCTACAAATTATCACTTTCTTTTTGTAAATATTCTGCAGGCTGTTAATAAGAATAGTTATTCACTCGGACACTTGTGATATAAAATTCGAGCGCATCCTAATTAGTAGAAACTTTGGTCAGATTCTCAAATATAGAGTCGTTTTTTCCTACTAAAAAAAAGATTCTCTTCTCTCAAAATAGATGTAATAGAGAGCTCTTAAAAATTCCATAGATCAAAAACCAAAGAACAAAAACCCAGAAAGAGACGCACTAACCAAGAAACTTACGTAAAATTCTGAAATTCCTTAAAGTGAGGTATATTTACATTTAATTTCAATTTTGGAATAGAAAATCAAGAGTTACTTAGATATGCTTGGTTAAGGGGCCCGCTCCTTACCATAGCTGTAGCGTCCCCACTAAGGAATTTATAACTGCGAACTTCTATTAAGGAAATTGCTTTTAATAGAATTTCTGTCTTATATACATGCTAATGTCTTATCGGCAAGAAGCACGGAAGACCCCATTTTTGGTATTCTTTTGCTAGGGGACCTAAAGCAGATAAAGATATTTCCTGGGATTCATATAATTCAGTTTTATCGGGTCAGCTTTAAAATGTGTTCCTGGTTTCATATATATGGGAATATCTTTAACATAACACCCTTCAATAAGTATTTTATACACGAGAGTTTGTACCTAGTATTAATGGTTATAACCATTAAGTATTTAAGGAAAAGTAAAGAGTTTCTCGCGGTTATATATTTTTACTTCCAGGTAATACTATACAGAGTACTCAATTACTCTTTAAGTGGTAGATAATCCATAAACATATTCTTTAATTGAACAATTATGTTCGAATTTGGAAGGTTATAAGCAGAAAGGAGTCCTGAATCATTAGTATGCTTTTTTAGGGTTATTGTAATTAGTAAAAGGGATTCTTACTTATTTTGCCAAAAAGGGTAACCGAGTTCTCTTTTATTTGATCCGTTAGGTATCTTCGGGAATCTCTTTGCTGTTTTGCTCCGGTAATTAAATATATGTGGGGGTAACCCTAATGGTAGGAAGTTAGTCTAATTCGGTAGAGCATGGGTCTCCATAAATTTATACCATAAGCTATAAAATCCTATAAATAAAGTTCTAATAAAGTATTAGGGTACTGAAACTAATATACTCATAAATAAAAAAGAGGTTCCATCTTCATGAGAGGTGAGGTACCGCTGTATAGTAATTTATTAGCTTAGCCAAGATTTTCACTGAGAAAACACCACAATACATTACTGGCTGCTTTATTAAATTCATTTACCTTTTGATCGCCCTATTCCGTGAGTGTGATCAGGCCCCTTTTTGATTATATAAAGTAATGCCCGTTTTTATTGATAGCGGTTTCTTTTTACCTGAATTATTATGTATAATAAGGGAAGTGCTCTAGATTTGTATTACGAAAACTAAGAGCGATTTCTGTGTTTATAAGAGGATACCCCTACTATGTATTTATCAGAGATTATCTACTCGTCATCAGAATCACTTAAATAGACATCCTTATTCACTTCGGATCACCTCCCATTTTTATACAAATTCGGGAAAAGAGCTATGGATACCTCGGAGCATAGCCCAACACTCTTCTTTTGATGGTGGATCGAATCCTACCTGTTCTGACATGAAAGGGTTCAAATCCCGCTGTCCCTTGGACAACTGTCAATTTCGAGCAAAATGAAGGAATACTTTTTAAAGACTTTAATATTCACGTAATAGAAGAATCCGCTATCTCCTAGTTATGAAATCAGTTAATAAAAGAAATCCTTAGCTCTCAAAGCCTTCCCGGAAACCCCAGTAAAAAGCACTAGAAATTGTAGATCAACTCCCTCCCTTCCTGAAAAATGGAGTGCTCCGCTGCTTACTTCTCACTCAACTGGGTATGAGCTCCCTCTATAATTCCGCTGAACGCCGTTATTCCTTGGCCAGCCTGTGTGGGTCACCTAACGATTTTATCTAGCTATGTATTATTCCTGATTTTAGGAAGATGCACGTGCTAATTCTTTGTTTATTAGGTTGACCCATATCCAAGAACTTGAGCACCATATACTAAAGTAATTAAAACTAAAAAAAAACTACATATATAATTAGTTTTTGTTGCAAGCTCAAAAGTGATGGAGTATGTAAATATTTTTTAAGTACTTATTTTTTTCATACCTTAAAAAGTCTTTTTCTAACTCTCCTCGTTTCTAGATTCTCAAGGCTACCTCATAAATTTAATTAATTGTAGTAAAAATAAAACCGGAAACACTATTAATGGGTAAGTTACATGCTTTAACTTAAGTAAAGGCTATTAAATTGGTTTTAGCAACAACAGAGACAATACTTTGTCCTTACTTTTAGAGTACCCAACGGTTTAAGGTTTAGCAGGAGGGAAAAACATATTAGGTATTATAAAAACACAAGTTAAAAATTAATAGTGGTATTCTAATTTGAGTAGCTCACAACCAAGGGGAGATCTTTATTACTTATCCCAGTACCCAGCTATTTGCCTTAAGTTTACTAGTTTTTGTAGTGCTGCGGTTTATCAATAGAGCCTAAGAATCTGTTAATATAAGATTTTTCTGAAAGCTAAGTTTAGTTATAATGAGGGAAGTGCCCTTTTTTTAAGAATACATTAACTAAGTAGTATCAAGCTTGATTGTTAGGGTTTAAAGGCTCAAGTCCTGCTTATAAGATAAAAAGAGCTACTATATTTCTGTTTAGTAATGTGTTTGCCTAATCATGGGGCATCCGTAAGAGAACCTTGGCTTTACTAGTTTTATGAATATTAAAAGAAACCTCTCCTGTTTCCATAGCTTGCCCCCTTGTAAATAGAATTTTTGCGGCTTTTATATTTATAAGAGACTGACTTTCCGTATATATTCCTAAACTGCCGGTCGACAATTCTCTACCGAATTTCACGAGTGCAAGTAGGTTCCTTTGTATGCATGTCTTAAGATCCATATTATGCTGAAATCTCTATTTATACTTATACAATCTGCGGTTAATGCAAATTAATATTAGTACTTAATATAGGAGAATGTCCATCAAAGAATGTATTTGGCAACCTGGAGTCGCCTTTAGCTTTAGTGGTAGCAGAAGTGGAAATGAAGCAGCCCCTACAATCACAATAAGTTATAAAGGAAATCCTTTTAAGTGAGTAAACTTATATATCTGGATCTGGATTAAGGTACTGAAAAATTTTTAGTATTAAGTCTCCTGTGAAATTTTCTCTTTTCAAGTTAACTACTTAATGAAACTCAGAAGTTAAAGTTAAGGGCATTTAAGAACTCATTTCATTAATGAGGTACCCCTTCCGAAATATCTTATATATAGTGAAACCCTTAAAAAAGGATATTATTCGCTAATTCTGGTTGAGTAAGTTCCCCGGTAGGACTTAGTCTATAAGTACTAGTATGTATATTATTTATAATAAAACAAACTGACAAAGGAAAGGGAATTAAAATATATGTTAGAACTGCTTTTACTTTCTTCGGTGATTGGCAGAGTTATACTACAAAGTACTTTCAATATCAGGAGTAGCTCGTCTTACAATGTTAAATATTTGGACTTGACAAAAAGTGCTACTACTATAGGAGATTACTTTCTACCTTTTAGGGATATCAGATCTCTATTCCAAACTAAGGACTTACCAGATACTAAGATAAATAAAGGAAAGTTTTTAATTAAACTTAAGGTAAAAAAAGAAGTAAAGGGTCCGCCTAAACGAAACAAAGAGGAAACTCTAAACTAATAGGATAGAATTTCAATAGCGGGTGTAAATCAGGGGTTTTAGATGTAACTCATTGGTTCAAACCCAATATGTGTGTTAGGGCCCTTCAGTCAGTACGATAGCCTTGAAAATCTATTTATAAAAGTTTTTAATGGAATAAGCAGAATTAGTACACTGGCATACAAAACTTAAAATTCTTTTTTAATCTTTAAAGCTTCTTTGATGCGGTGCCTAACATAGGAAATGGAGATGGTTGCTCAAGAAAAGTATAGCGGTATTCTATATACATATAGTAAAAAGCTCTCTAAAATAAAGTAGAGACTGTTCTGGCTTTTATTCGAGTATTTGTTATAAGGGTTCTACCCCTATTCTGTATATAAAAATTTCCGTATTGAAACTAAAATGAGTTGTTCGTTCATAAAATTTGTAAAAGTTAAAGAGATCCGATTCCTGTATTTTTAACCAACTAACCCTCTTACTCCAGTATTGTGAGAATAACTTTTAGAGTCTTTCGCTATACTAATAAACCCTATTTTGGAGCCCGCTTAACTTGAGAAGAATAAAAAAGTTCCTAGGGAATTAAGATTAACCTATGCGTTTATTACTAGGACAAGAGTTAATGTTACTTTCATTCCCTATTTTCTAAAATATTAACTTAAAACCCTAACTAACTCTTAAATATAAACTGCGGCAGTTGCTACTATACAAAATGTCTAAGAAAAGGAGAAGCTTGTTTAGCTTTACAAAAACTTTCTAAAGTATAGAACAAGACTTCGAAATAGACATAGAGTAACCTTTATAGCTCTAAGACTAAACCGGCGAAGCTATTAAAAATTTGTATCTCGATCCGGGTATAAAAGGACGGATACAATATTGACTAAAAGCTTTCTATAAAAAGGAAACTTCTTTGTTCTTAGATTCCTAAATTTGGTATATTCTGAATATTCTTGAAAAGGGGAAGTTAACCCTAGTTATAAATTAGAACTGTTGGAGAATCTAATTTAGCTCACGTGTTTCCTGAGCTTCATTTCGACCCTCTTTGACAGGAGGGTTCCCTCCTTATTACTTTATATGGTACACTAGCTTATAAGTGAATCTAATAAAAAAAGACCTCGCAGTCAAGCAGCAAAAAAGTGATATAAAAATGAAATGCAGAGTAATTCCCTCTAGAAGAGTAAACTAAATTTCACATAAGCAATAATTATCTCCATCTTCTAAGAAGTAAATAAATCAAGCTTAGCAGTTGGTAGTAAAGATTAAAAACTTCTAATCCTTTCCCAAGTTTTCTTCAAGAAGCTTCAACGGGATGGAAATTCAGTCCCACTAGAGACCAGAGATAAGTGAAGAAATATAATTAATTGAAAACTAGCTGTATGCCCTCTTTTTAATGCTATAACGTAAAGTAGCAATTTTATGTACGCGTTTTCGTAGATTTTTAATAAATGTTTATTTTATTTGTTATAAGGTATTACAGATTCATCAACAACAGGAATCCCTGAGTCTGCAGTTACTACGCTTAAGCATTTAAAACTTGTTTTGCAATGTAAATCCTGAATACAAAACCTCCTTGAGTACTACTTTTAGGGTTACCCGAGTAAAAGTCAAAGAACTCTTTAGGATTATATAACTGCAGTGAAACTCATAGATAACTTCTTCACTATTAAGAAGTTTGTCAAATACAATGATATCTTTCTCTTTTAATAAACTGTACAGTGTATAAGTTCCCAGCATACAGTAAGAGACTACTAGAAAAGGTCAGAATAGAAATGCGAGTCACTTGTAATATTATGAAATAGACTTCCAAAAAGTAATAAATACTAGGCATTAAATGCCTTAACTACTAGATAACCCAACCGTGCGTGTATTGTTCCCTCTTAAAGGAAAAGATGCTTTCTGTTTTAAGAGAATCCGAATGGACAAAAATAGCTATCATCTTACTCTTCCCGATTTTTAAAAAAGCAGTACCCATTAGTAGTAACAAGTGGAGACTCTATTATTCATTTACTATACTAAAAACTCAAAGGGAGTGGAAGCAATGAGGGCATAAACTTTGTGTGAAATCCATCTATATCTCGATCTTTATTATCCTTAAAAAAACCTATAAAAGTTTCAGGGTAATTCGGATTTTACGGAAATACTAAACTTTCGATTTCTAATTCTCAAATAAGAAACAAGGGCTTAGCTTAGTCAGGTATTAAATAGAAAACTCATTGTAAGCTTTTTCTTTCCTTTAAACTTCGCAAAAAAGTAGTTCAACTAGCTATTAAAAGCATTTTATTAATAGACTTCTTTTGCCCCTTTTTAGCCGGGGCTCCCCTTCTTAAGTATAAAAATTAGAATTATAGCCTATCGGGGTTTTAAGTATACCTTAATAAAAACATAACTCACGGAACCTTAAAAAGAGTAAATATTTATCACCCAGAAGAACCCGTCTAAAAATTGTCATAAGCATTATAGCTATTGATAATCATTTATCTATACTCTGATTTGAGGAATTGTGATAGTAATAGCGCAACCCTTAATCCCTAATTTAGGCGAACACTAGAACATTCTTTAAAATCCCTAAGCATCTCCGCCCCGGGTTCGAACCAAATAGTAGAAAGTTTCGGGAATTAATTATAGAACAGCTTTCCCACTACACACCCTAAGTTTTGTACTACTTATTGATTACCCGTAAAAGTTATGCTCCTTTTAGGCCAAAATCTTAGCTTCTCTACCTAAAAGCTTTTTTATTTAAAAATGACAAGCACTCGATTGAAGCTGTAACATCGATACTTAATGTTAAACTAGAAGAAGCAACCTGAAGAGGATTCTATTTAATAGTAAATAGGTAAAGTAGAAGACTTCTTATCCAGTAATAATAAAAAGAGTTCATGTAAGATACTTATAAAAAGACACTCACGACTGATCGAAAACTACAGAATTATATAAGGATATGTTTTGTTGTCAAGTCATGGGGGAGATCCCAAGGTTACTAAGTAAAAGGTTAGGTTTACAAGAAGGAAGGAAATTGCCTTACTTACAAGTGGATCTCAGTTCGTTGTGTATTTTTACCTTAATTGTATAGTATAGTAAAATGTTCAAAATTGAAGATCAAGAAATGGCATACAGAAGTCCAATCGCCACAGGGTCTTCCTTCATCAAGAAGAAAAAGCTTTACTAATACTACATTTCGGTCTCCTTTCTTAAAATATATATAAGAATCTATCTAGTTTTTTGTTATCCCGTACTTTTTTCTTAGTCTAGATGTAATTATTACACGAAATAAAAACTAATTGCATTCTAGATATCTCTTTTAATAGCATTTCTTAAACCTAATCACCGGGATCCCCTGCCAGAATTTAAAGGTACCGAAGTTAGCTGCACGCGTTCTTCATTAAGGAAAATTTCCTTTGATTGCTGGTAATATAAGTGGTTAATTTAGTTGCTACCGTGTTCTTATGTCCTCTTTATCGGATCTTACTATGGGACCACCCGGAAAGTGCCCTCGGTTTTAACCTTTCTCCTAGCAACGGGTTTCCTTGGGTTTACGTGATAATTATGGTATTCCTTTTATCTTATTGTGCACTAGTTATATGACTCGAAAATTTTAGTGTAAGGTACTCCTATGTGAACTTTTTCTACTATTTTTTGTGCGGATTTCTAGTTAGTGTTCATCCGCGCGCTCACAGGCCAAACGTGGCTATTATCAAAGTCCAATCCAGTTCTCACACAAGTTTTACTCACTATCCGAGATAAGACCGGGTACTACTTGTAAATACCCTTATTCTAGAGAAAGTTAAAGGGATAAGATTTCGATACAAATGAAGTGTTATGATCTATAAAAACAAGGACTCAATTCGGTTTTATTACTATGTAACTTTATTGGTTCTATATTTCACGCTACAGGGATGCGCAGGCTAATGGCAGATATAGTACTTATATGCTATTCAAAACAACATCTGATCTTCTGTATTCTAAATTTCTTCAGTATTAAGTGTAACTACTTTTTAAAAAGTACTTATTATAGAGGAGTCATTTGAACTAGTAATAGTAAGTCCCTTATAAAGATACAAAATAAAAGTATACGTAAATAGGCTTAATGAGATAAGGTATAGATAGTATATCCGAATTCTTAATAGTGGTAGTAAGAGGAATTCTTCTTAATAAAATAGTAAATAACCCATTAATCTGTCTTTCCTATAGCTTTGATAAATTAAGTATTAACTAATATAAGTAAAATGAAAAAGCATAAGCCAGTTGACTTCCCTTTGCTTAATATAAATAGGAATCACTAACTAACAAACTGTCATGAAACCCTTTCGTTTATAGAAATGAGGTACTTGTACGTTCAATTTGTTAAATCCTATGAGTCAAATCCAAGAATTATGTATATACTCGTATATTCTCAGTGTTCCGTAAACCAAAAAAAAGGGGGGTTCTGGCACATCTAAACTATACAAGGCAACTCTTAGAGCGTACTCTAGGTTTAGGTATAGGAAAGTAGGAAGCAAATAAACCCGAAAAGTTAAAGCAAAGGACTTACTTATGGGGTATAAGCAGCTACTATTTATACAAGAGCTTACAAGATTTCTAAGGGGATTCTTTATTCTATAGCATTCTTTATCAAAAAGAGGAATATTTCAGCGTAACCTAGAAACAAAGATTAGGGGTTTAGTCTAGGTTAGGTACAAACTCAAGAAGACTTGATCAAGAAAGAGCGCTTTTAGGAACTAAATTCCTCCAAAGGATTTCTTTCTGTTTTAAATTTAGTTTAGAGGAACCTGTTAAAATCGCAATATCCTATCTGTATAGATCCTAGTAAAGCCTTTATTTATATTACATTGGGGGATTTCTGTTTCATTAGGACCCCCTTATTAGTTATTAGGGGGAGCGACGGGATTATATCTATTCATTTTAAGGGATACCCAGACAGGGTACTAAAGCCAAATGTGACTGTTGACAGGCTGCTTTTTATATAGGAAGTTCTCGAAGCTATTACTTATGCAGCACTACAATTGCGAAATATGATTAAAGTAAAATCTATTCGATATAAAGCTGTCCCTTTAGTACTAAGGATTCACCCTTGATTTATAATGAGTCTCTATTCATATTCAAACTCCTTAGTATATATTTCGTTGAGGCAAGCTTCTATTTAGTAGAACCCTCCTCTTAAAGCTGAGTCTAGTTATCCTAGAGAAATCATAAGGTCTTAGGTAGACCGTTTGGTTTTGACACGCGGAAGAAACCTCTCCAAGTTCTTTATACATTTACATTGGCTTTCAAAGGTTCTTTTTCGACCCTCGAGGATTGATATAAAATTTATTACTAGTTTTCAAATAGAGCTCTACTAGACCTAAATAGGTGCTTAGACAGAATCCCTTAAAGGGGGTTCTTTTAGAATGGAAATATTCTGTGTCACTGTAGCTTAAAGTAGTTTCGGCAATTGAGAACCTGTAATAAAAGATGCAGAAAGGTAATAGTATTAAGAGCTCTGTAAAAGGGCCACTTAATTCTAGTAAATACTTGAAATGGCGGAACTTATATAAAAGCGGAGGAACCTGTATCAAATTCCCTGCCACAATTCTTCACTTCAAATTGAAAGGACCCCTATAGCAAAGGCTCGTTTTGTATTATTACCTGGAATTAAAAAGTACAAATAACTAAAAGACGTCCCTTCTAGGACTTAACTTTATGCACTTAGGTATGAGGGTAAGCTCTAGAAATACGAATATATCAAATGATATCAATCTTGAATTCCTGCCGGTCCTTATCTAAACATATCCCCACCTTCGAGGAAAGGTTACTCATTAATATTCGAGAATTTCCTTTGATTTATGAAAACGTATTCAACTCGTCTTCCTATAATAGAACCTATTGCTTAAAAAGGACTGGTCTCGATTAGAAGGAAGCGGTTTAGACTTTTAGTTTGGCCTCAGTAAGCAACACACTAAGAGCGGGTACTTCTTGAAACTCCATAGATACTCCTCTCAATCTTGCAAGGATGTAGGTTCTCGAATACTTTCTCAACATTTGAACTCTTTAGAAAACTATTTAGTTGTAATTGTCAAACTCCCAAGTATTATAAGAATTTCTTCTAGGTTTCCGTTAGAAAATTAACTTATCCTTTATGCTGTATCTTTACTAAACTAAGAAGCCTCTTTGCATAGCGTCTCCCTTAACTTATATTTAGATTATAAGAGAGATCTTGTGCAATACATAGGATAGGATCCGAGAGCTCATTAGCCAATTATTTTATTTTAAGTAAAACATAAGGAAATCCGAAATCTGAGTTTTTTATATGTTTGTATAAGTGGATTCTGACGCCCTTTAGTTTCAATTTCTAGGATTCCCTTTTTTTTATCTAGAAGATTCTGTTTAGAACGGGGCTGGGGTCTGTTGTATCAGAAAGAGCGGCTCTTGCTTTTATTACCAAAACAGGCGGATTACCAGTCTAACTTAAATTAGATTTACAGAACTATGTTACATTTCTCAGAACTCCGTTCTAAAAGCCGGACTAAAGTAAAAAGGTAATCTTTAAGATTTAAAGGTTACAAGGATGGATGAAAAAGAGTTTTACATTTCAAAGCTTATTTCTTTAGCAAAATCTCGGACTCTCATTTCAGGGAATGCTCTTTAGAATTTCAGCGTAGTAGTAGATATCCAGATATATCGTAATTTAGATAAGCTTTCTTAATAGAAGGCAAAAGCTTGTCTTTTGTAATATTTTAAGATTTTCTTATTAATTTGTAATGGGCAAAAGGAGGGGTTTGCTTAATGAGTCCTAGGCAAGTTATTTAAATACTACTAGTTTTTGTTACGTTAGTGAAAATGAAAGAGTATCTATTTTTAGTATAGAGTATAGGCAAACTTCAGCTTGTTCCTAATAAAACAAAAGAATGAGTGAAATAAATGAATCTACCTAAATAAGGTATTGTCGTGGAATACCCTTAGTGAAAGTAATAATACTAAACCGGAATAAAAACACTAATTAATGAGTATCCGCGCGTCTTCTAATAGGGGGTTCATTCCTGTATATTTGAAACGAGGACTAGACATAACTTATAAGAGGTTTTTTTGATTAGTCTAATCTGTAAGTAAAGGGTTTCTCTTTACTTTATAGGTCCCACTTCTAGAACAAGCTAGCCGCCTATTTGTTCTCATTTAGATTGACTTACAATTATCAAACTTATAGAAATAAAATCAACACTGATAAGCCGGGAACTAGCAGGAAAGAGGAACCCCTGGACAAGCTTCTCAAAAAGGGTATTCTCCCAACTGGTAAAATAGGCTTGCTTTACCTAGCAGATAACTTACATGAAATTCTAAGTAGAAAATAGGACCAAAAGTAGCAATATTAAGAGCAAGTAAGACAAACCAAAGCAACTAAGTAAACTGCCGGCAACTCTTTTGTCTCATCATAAATTATTTCATTGGAGGAATATGTATACTAGATAAAGAATACTAGAAGACTCTCATAAAGAGGATGGGGTCTCAGAAGAAAAGGGACATAAAGAACCCGCGAATACATGTTATGATACAGTCTTTTTCCTAAGGTTTCACTCTTAATTATTAAAAAAATGGAAAATCGACTTCTTACGTTTTCCTAGACAATGAAACTAAAGGAGACAAGCTTTGTTTACACCCGGAAGAGCTTCCCTTGACCAAAGAAAATATAGAATAAACTGCTTATTCTACAAAAGCAATCCATTCGATTGCACTAATGAGAGCCTCACTTTTAAGTATTAACTACCAGAAATAATTTAATTCCTTAAATTTTACAAGGATAAGGTTGTACAGACAGGACAGGGCCCTCTTAAATTACCAAGAAAAGACTCTATCAGCGACCTTAGGAAATATCTCACTTTTCTTAATAAAATAGGTACCCAGGAATCTCTTATCCGTATTCTTCAGAGCTCCTCTCTTTAATGAGTGCCTATTGGCGCAGTATTTTGTTAGAACACAAATGTCGTAACCCCCTTTATAAAAGGAACTCCGTAGGTAGTTTGAGATAATAGGGACTTCTAGTCCATAGGTCAAGACTCCCCTTATTTGTACCGCAGGATAAATTGACTTTAAAAATATGTTACAATATTCAAGGAACATTGGAGAGATAGAAATATTAGTACACTTTAGTAAGATTAATAACAGGGTTAAACACCAGTTCGAAAAGCTCGGGCTGCTCTGTGAAACGGGGTTCTTACTTCATAGGAGTTCTTAATCTTCTTTATATATTAAGTTTCCTGGGACACGATATCGGATAGTACGGAATTTACTATAGAATCTAAGTACGAGCCCCCTTTTAAATTTAACAATACATTAATGAGTAGGTACCAAAACCTTTAATCCTACAGTTTTTTTCTTAAATACTTCCGAGGTATAGAGCGTAACCAAGTTTGTGATTTGTAAGAATATTCTACGACAACCCTCTTATTGCCCAGGAACAAACCCGTTTGGTAAAACTATAAAAGCTATTCTAAAATTTTACCGGTATAACGACCGCCCTAGAAAAAGGATAACAAATAGGAAATCGAACTTCAGCATCTTATAGAAACTGGTTTATTAGTTCGGAATTAGAAGAAAATGGAACATTAAAGAACTTCGGGAGGGTCTAACAATAGAAATTTCCTAAAGTTTTCTGGGTAATTTAAGAAGAATTGAGTAGTCCACCTATGAAGTATGGTAAGTAATTGTTCCTTAAGAAAGAGCAGTCGTTTTTAATAAATGGATTCTATATAAAGACTTTTTCGTAAAAAGAGTAATTTATCCCGATTCAGTTGATTCCCTCTAGCTTGAGTACTACTTGAACCAGATGTTCTAATAGTGCTTACTTGGTTTACTTGTTCTTGTTTCTTTTATTTAATAGTAGTAATAGAAAGATTCATTAATAAGATAAAGTGTAGCTTAGGTTTAAAGAAGTATAGGTTAGGTATAGATGAACTTACTTTGCTTAATAGTAGCTTCTTTTGTAATAAATAGACTAAGCTAAATTACCTATTAGACCTTGACTCTAGATTTGTACTACTTTTATTAGATATATATATCTAATTCTCCGATTTGGAGTTAGAGTTTGTATCAACAGGGAATTAAGGAACTTCTTAGACCAGCTTTTCTACTAGCTAATTGGGGGTTTCCAGTAACTACTTTTTCAAATAGTATAAGATACTTCTACTCGGGTTTTTATTCCATTTTTTAGAATGAAGTAAATCAAAGGTAGTAAGAGAAAACCGAATTTCTTTTAAAAAAGGGAGCTTTTTATGTACACTTATACGGTAAATATCCCCTCCTTTTCCTTTTTTTAGCTTTGTTAGGCATGAAAACTCTTCATATTTGTGAAAAAGAGTAGTCCAAATTTCCGAGAAGTTCTAATTCATAAAAGGAAGTCTTTTACTTATCATATGCTTTGCTGACTCCATTTTCCCGCTATAAACTAAACGAGCTCTCGGCTTAATAGTAATAGGAGATAAGGGACATGCAAGATTCTGCATTATACCACTAATTTAAGTCAGCAAGGAGCCTCAGAAGTAAACCCTATGTATAAGTTTTTTCATGATATCACCACAAACTTTACTTTTATATAAGTAGTCGTTTTGGAAAGAGAGTTCATATCCAAGATAACGCGACTCTATAAAACGGGATCTCGTAGGTTTAAGTCGTGCGGACAAACAGGTTACCTTCAATTACGTACGACTGCCTCTATGTGTTTATTTTACATATAGAAATGATATGCAGTTAACGAGCTGCATTACTCTGATTTCTATTTCCTTCTTGTTGCCAACTAGATATTAGAACTTTTTTCTAGACAACCCGGTTTAGATTAATACTAACCATGCAATATTGCTCAGCGGATCCCCGAGGCAAGTATTCTTAGAAGTGATATTATTATGCCTTAGAGTGTTATATTAATTACAAAAAAGATTAAAAAAAAGCTTACTCTTATGGCAAGGCCCCTCATATCATTCAAAAAAGCAAGGTCCTACCGGATTCTTTATGTACATGTATTTTCTTGACTCTTAATTATATAGAGAGAAGGTCGCAGTGGTCTGACAATATTTTATATAGTAGTAGAACTCTTATTTACTAGAATTCCTTAAACAAAAATCCTCTCGACAGTTTTATTGTAATAGCTTATTTAGAGTTTTATGATTCTAGATATTGAATTCACGATTATTAACTTTATCAATCAAATTTTATTTCAAAATTCTTTATTAAGGGGTTCCTATTATATGTCTTAATATTTACAATTCAATAGAACTAGGTACAATGACCAATCTTTACTTCAGAAAAGCGGGTAGCTACTCTTTATAAATACGAAATTGAACTAATACGGACATCAAAAAATATAAAGGCAAATTGACAGAGGATTTACTGTAGGCAGAGATTTAAGGGAGAGGGCTATCAATTATGCTCAGTACATGAATTCCTGTCGATTCGGATAACTCGCTAAAAGGGTCAGGAGTTTTGACTAATCTACAGTTCTTATAAGTAAAAAAGGACAGGGATTTCTCGAGTGAGTTCAGACTTATTTAGTATAATTCAGGAGTTACAAGTCCTTTAAAACTAAGGCAATTCTTAAGGCTGGTCAAAAAACATAGCAAAAAGCTTTACCAAGTTTTCCAAGAAAAACTATTTATATATGGTGAAATAACAGGAACATAAGTAAGAAGCAGTAAAGACTTACCTCAGAAACCTTAGGTTAATAGATACCCCATTTTAGCTGGAATTACATAATATAGGGGTATAACACAACAAATAACTTGTTGCTTTACCAAGCAGATACGTTTGTATACCAAGGGCTTTTAACGCCCCTTTTTCCTACGTCGTTTTGGTCCCTTCCTTTTTAGCAAGCCTTTCCTTATACTCTTACTCTGAAGCTACCTTACCTACTAACTAGAAACAAGAGTTGTTGGTTAATGAGTTTTCCTCCTCAGTAACTCGTATAATTGCATAGGTTTTTAGGTTATATCAAAGAAAAGGTTGTCCAGATCAATATACTCTTAGTTCTAAAAGAAGCTTTCCTATATATAAAGTTTATTGCCTAGAAAAGGGATCCTAAGTCTTAAATAAGATTTTAAATCACTTATATAGAAATAGATTTAGCTTTAAGTATGGACAGTATTAAAAAAGTTGCTATTAGCAAAGTTATTGTCAACTGAATCTAACGAACACCTACTAAGGATGGCCCTCTTTATTTTTTTATTTTTTTAGTCAATTGTAACACGTGCCTTGGAGGGGTTTTACCTAGCTAAGCAAGCTTTTTTAACCTCAATAAGCCCGCAAAAGCAAAATACGGGTCACTTTATAATAGAAAAAATGCAGCCTCCTAATTCATTTATCAATTCCTGGGAAATTCAAAGTACTAACATTGTTAAATACTAAAAGACATTAGATCTTATATATAATCTATACAGGAAACCTATAGACCTAGCTACAAAAAGTTATTTGAACTCTCAGCGCTGTAACATGCTTTAAGTTAATACTTAATTATTCTTTAACTTATTTTTGCGAACTTATTACTAGGCAGCACTTGTGCGGTTTAAAATGTACCTCTTTATAGACCTAACTTTTCAAGCTAGAACCCTATCCCATAAGGAGTTACCTAGTTATGAACTTCTGTCCCTGATAGTAATATATCTACAAATCTCTGGTATACTCCAGCTTCTAGTTTTTTTCTCCTCATAATAAATTTCTTTACAATTCAGCCAAAAGTTTAGTCTAATCCGTAAAAGAAGTTCTAGCTAACAAATTCCTACGCCAAGGAAATTTCCCAGCATTTCCTCATAGTTATCCTCGGGGGGATTACAGCTATTGCCGAATAACTCCTTATATAGTAAAGCAAATTGCAATTATTAGAAGGGCAAGGAAAAATTAATATATTCTATTTCTGTAAAGTAGTTTCCAAAACTAAAATAAAGTCTCGTATAAAATCCTCTTGTTTTAAGGCAAGTATAGGAGTCCTCCCTCTATTAAAAGTAAAAGGATCTGAGGTTTTCTATTCATAGAAGAAATCGGCTTTTAGCGTGAAGGTCATTGGTTGGTGGACTAATTAATAGAGAGAGTTACGCGTTGAACCGCTGGTTGACAAGGACAAGTAAGGGGTTCTCCTTTTACACACTGACTTAAAAAAGATTAGACTTCGTGTTTTATATCTGATTTAGGAGGAATTAAAAACCTACATTTATTTAGAATTATTACTAGATAGCTTCCATTTTAAGGATTAACCCTATATCGGACCCATGATAAACCCAGATCTTTATAGTTTAGTATCTTTACTGTACTGGATAAGTTTTTGCGCAAGAAATGCCTTGATGCTCCGCTAAATTTATACAGAGTTCAAAGGAGGCCCCTTCTACATTTAATGTACTTCAACTTTTGTTAAATATATAATCTTACAATTTTGGAGATGAAACTAATACAAGAGTAATTCTTAATTAAGTATAGTATGTTTGAGAGTCCCTTATACCTAACCACAGAAAAGGGGATTTTCACTTTTTGGATTTACAATATACTATAGAATACTGAGTACCCCAAAAATTTTTAAAAAGAAGCTTGGTTGTAGATCTAATCGCTGTCAAAGTAAGCCGTCTCTACCTCAAGGGGGATCCCCTTATATAGCAGACTTATTCCTAGGAGGGACCCTTCAATTTGACTAAACTTCAAAATGAACCAAACGGAACCTCGACTCTAGAAATATAATGTCTACCGAGCCTTTACTACTAGAAAAATCATTGAAACTAGCAAGCAACTTGTATCCCACATATTAAAAATAGAACAGAAGAATACTCGGCGAAAGCTCTATCCGCATAAGTCCTTACAAGAACTTAGTATACCTAATTTTTTAACCCTATCCTTTTTCAAGTTATAAAGACTCTAAATAAAATCTTATCTGTAATAAAAAAGCTAACTATCTTCAGAATACCTCTAAAGGAAGTCAAAGTTCTATAATAAATCAGTAGAGTTAGAAGAAATTCTAATTCAAGAGCCCGAAATAGGCCTCTGCCAATAAAGGACGAAACAAGAGTCCATAAACCTTAAGAGATTGCCCGGAATCCTCAGGGCTATAGCTCTCCAACCTGGTTTAGTTTCTTCTAGGTATATAATATTGAAACCCGCATACTTTATTGCTTACTCTCATTAACTTTTGCACAAAGGCGTTGATTACGCAGGAACACTTAAATAAACCTCGATAAATCCGCTTTCACTCGCCGCTACTTACGGAGGTTCTCGGTTGATTACGATTCCTTTAGCTACTAAGATGTTTCAGTTAGCTAAGTTGTGATGTCTAAAGCGCGCCTTGTGTTACGCTTCTCTTGGACAGGTTTTCTGGAGACCCATTCTCTCCACGGCTTTTCGCATTTATAGCGTCCAAATCGTTTCACGGACATCCATCCGATGCATTTATTACAATCGGCGGGCCCACCTATTATAAAATAAGGAATTCATGGGTTTAGACAAGAAGTCTAGGGTATAAATCTGGAGTTATATATACCAAAACACTTTAGTGAAACTGAATCCGAGTTTTTGATTATTCCTGAAGTTAAACCCTTACTCTGAGTAACTCTTGGAATGACTCATACTTTTTATCAACAAAAATGCATTTATTTTTATCTGTAGGTTAAGCCCTTAATTTATATTAATTAAATAAGACAACTATTTGCGTTTTAAGCAAGCCTCTTAAGCATATATTTTGGGGATTTTGATAGAATTGTGATACAAGGCTTCAAGTATCTCAGTATAGTACCCGTTTATGGGTATTGGCTTTAAACTGTCATCTAACTAAAGTTAAACGATTAACTAATTGTACTAATTATACAGCACAGGCTTTGAATATGAATACCATGAAGCTGTCTTTTTAGGTTAGATCGATCCTGTTTACCGATAAAGGCCAAGCTATAATTAAATGGATAAAGTGGTTAGAATAAATTGAGCCAAGAATAAAGGGCCCTTTAGATATTTTTGACTCTAAATTAAGACTTTTTGGTATTATATACTATATTACGAAAGTTTTCTTACAACTCTTTTTTGAAAACAAAAAGCTAATACCCTATATTTTGGGTATCTCTTAATAATTGAATAGTGTGGGCTTTTCAAAGACAAAGGCTTGGGGAATCCGTGGTAGTAAAATTTGTTATGTTACAAGGCTCCTTTTTCAGTGTTTAATATACTAAGTAAGCAATTAGAGACTCGAGTATACTCTACAAGAAGCTAATAATTAGGAGAGTGTTTTTGGTACCATTCCCTTAACTTAAAAGGAGGGTGCTATTATCTTTCTAAATTGGGAAACACATTCACCCATAATTTTGTAGGGACACATTAACCAGAAAATTGGAAGGAGCTTTCTTGAATGGGGGAGTATTCCAAATTCAGTAAACATAAAGTTAAAAGCAAGCGTTTACGGGTTTTTTGTTACACTGCAAGTTAAGATTTAGACTTCCAAAAAAGAGTCACCATACATAATCTTAGTTACAGAATAAATGTAGAACTAATAAAGCTAAAACTCTGTCTTAATCTTACCTTGTAAGTCTGTCTATTAAGTGAATATCGTAGTTTTATCCCTGTTATCGCAGCAATAACTAAAAGGGATACAAGCTTTTATTAAAGTTAGGAGCTAATTTCAATTCTTTTTAGTTATACTATAGTTAAAGACTGCTCCAGCCAGTTCTATTAATGCTTTAAAATTCTATTTACCTTTCCTTATTACTTAGAATAATTTTAATCCATACCAAGAATAGCTTAATCCTTTCAATCCTAAGTAATTATTCAGCTCCAGATCTTAGATTCTTCTGGAGGAGAGTTTTTATTTTAGTAAATAGATACAAAAGAAGGGGAATCTTCTATTAAGAAAACGGACTAAATATAAAGGCTGAGCTAGGGTTCTTGGTTTCTTCAGAATGATCGGTTTCTCTTGGACATAAATATTCCTTAGTACAGAAAGTTTATAGAGTCAGCAATCAACTAAGTGGCCATTACGTCAAGTAAGAACAAAGCCCTGGATAGGGAAAACGCGATCTCTCCTCGTTTCAATTTATTGAATAAAATTTCTTACAGTCTTGTCATAGTCTTTCGTTTCATCTAATCTGAAACGGACTCTTTTCTAATTTAGAGGAGGTTCTCCCGCGGAAAGCCTCTCTTTTGGTCAGCCTTGTGTGGAACAGATAACGCTTTATCTAGCTCTTTTGGGTTTCTTTTTTAGTGAAAAAAACAATAAGAGTTTGGATTAAAGCAACCGTTATATTAAGCTTTCTCTCTTAGTTCGGTAGATATAGAGTGTAACTTGGAGTTTTACTGAATAAAAAAGAATTAGGAAATTGATAAGCGAAATTCCTATGATACGACTTGATTGGATTTTCAATGAATGTTGGAAAAGTCTATAAAAAATGAAAGTCAAACTAATTTCCTTAGAACATAAGTAGGATTCTCCTAACTACCCGGACCCCGTGAAAGGAATCTTTAGGTCCCATAAATTCTTTTTACTACGAACTCTTAGCTAGTTTAATTAAAAACCCTACTTTTTCAGTACTCACTGTAGAATAGAATTCTTTTATCTTTTATAGAGTAAATCCGTTTTTTCTGTGAGAAGCAAAGGCTAAGGGTCGTGTTTGGTAAAGACACCTTAATTTACTTCCTTGATATCAAGTTCATATACATAAAGAGCAATTTAATCCCAGAATGATACTTTGACTCGTTTTCTGGGAAACCCTACCTTAATACTCCATGTTCCTATACCTGCTTATTTTGCTCTGGCCCCTCCCTTATTTACTAACTAGAGAGCCTTTCTTCCTTCCCAATTATTAGCCTTTTGAAGTGCACATTCTCTCTCTTAATAGATTAAACTTTGGTTAAAAGTACTATCCTTTATACCTCTGTGTCTGCGCTAAAAAAGTGCTTGAAGGTACTTTTTTCACACGGGCTAACAAAGAAACATAATGTTGCGCCCAAAATGGAATTTCCAAAAGGGAGTACCCTATTCGGTATTTGTTAAGTGAAATTAGAGCTCGACTGAAAAAGGAAATGTTTATTGCCTATTAGCTATCAGGGGTCCCCTTTTTTAAGTTAAAAAGGATCTATTACTTTGGTTATTTTTATAGTTCGTATAGTACAAAAGGAGTTCGTACCTATAACCGGGACCCTTAACTCAGTCAGACGTTCCTTAGCTATAAACGGTTTTTACATTTACAAACAAAAGGAAAAAGTAGGTATTAGTCATTCTCTGTATTAATTAGGAGAGTCCTATAAACAATTTTTTACAACAGCTGGAGTTCTACTTTAGATAGAACAAACTTATATAAGTAAAAAAGCAAAAGAAAATCATGGTTTAGTTTGGCAAGAACTTACTATCACCAAAAATTTGCTTGACTTAGCCTCTTCTTTATTTTAGAATAGGGTATATAAATTAGCGTAACTCTTAGGTTTACTGGATATGACTATATTAAAAACTTGGTATCAAAAAAGCTTTCTTATTCCTTTTTCAAGCTGTGATGTAATCTTAAACTGCTTAAGGACTTAACAATTTAGAGTAATAGTGAAACAAAAGCCCTTCAAAAGAATTCCCGTTTTCGGCATAATAGAAAAAATAGCATATAAATTGGGTGCTAGTATTCCTGGTAAAAAGAGAGCGTAAAATGGAAAAGGAATATTAAATTCTAACCCACGGTACAAGAATCAGCATATTTATTTAATGAGGGGAGTTACTCGGTCGCAAGGTATACTCCTAAGGGCTTATACGTACAGGTATATACGGAATTACAAATCCTCTACGCTTTGTAGTGACTTATAGGTATTTTTACTATTTAGACTCTATAGGGTGATATCTCGATGGTTGCTGAAAGAAGTTATAAATGACAAGCAAGGACTTATATACTATTTGAGAAGTCTATCTCAATTTTAGTCCTTTGGAGTATAAGGTATCCTGCTTTAAGTGATTATGAATATTCAAATTCTTCTGGATATTGGTATAAGTAGATAATATATAAAGGATCCGGGCTTCATAAATACGTTGTGTCGGGTCGCAGTAGATACAAGATAAAGAGAAATAAAAAGGGTTCCTGTAAACGTCTCTAAAAAAAGATCTAGTTTAAATAAACTGAGTTTAAAGATAACTCCTCCTTTTTTTGTTTTTTTTTGTAAAATAAACTTAGACCCTGCACTTACGAATCCCCTCTTGCTGGCTAACTCTTATGGCACAATTTTGTTATACTAGGACTTTTGACCCTTTTTTCTGAGAAATTGTATAAACTTTTTCTTACTTCCAGAATGCCCTTTTAATTTTAATTAACGGAGACCCCTCTATCCAAGGTTCACCAATAAGTAATGTACGATAGCTTTACCATAAACGTGTTGTTGAATACTTAACTCAAATAAAAAGAAAGCATTATTTGTGGTTAAATAAAACAAGCAAGGGCTTCGACTATCATCCTGAAGTTTTTAAAGAAGCCCATAAGTTTCTAATCCGTAGTAATAATAAAAACTTATAACTCGAAAAGGGTTTGTTTCCTCAGTCGGATAACTTGTAATTCTAGTTAAGGAGACCCCCTTTTGTTAAGCTGTATCAAGCATATAGGAGTAGTTGCAATTATCTGTATCTTTTTTCCCAAAGAGTATATAGGTGCTTCTGTTTCATATACCATAGTTAGTGTTTGTTATCCCTGCGCCCTGTCTTATAAGACTAAGTTGTAAAATTATTATCATATTAAAGTCATTTAGAGTATCCGTATTCTTAATAAAGATGCACTTGACTTAAAAAATAAGAAATAAGGAATACATAAATAGGGTTCCCTTAGTATTAGAATAGGGACTTACTAACTTTCCTTAAAATTCTAATTGAAAGACTTTTTAGTAAGAAGAGAAGGGCATTAACATAAATATTCTAGAAAGGTACATAATTTATAAAAAGGGCTACGGAGCCCCTGTAATTTAAAGAAAGTTATAACTGTAGTTGTCTTCTCTCTTTATCAGTTTTTTGTTTAAATTATAAGTAAGTTTCTATTGATTGGCGTATCCTAAATAAATCTAAAGTAAGAGTCTACCTGAAATCTTGTGGATTATAAAACACCAAAAAGACAAGAATAAAATAAGGGTAAGGAGTTGGTTAAGCTACAAGAGTAATACTCTGCTAGGTTTTTTTCAATAATGTGAGATAAGGGGTCTGCCCGTTTAGACAATTAGGACAATATTTATAAGAAAGAATAGTAAGCGGCTTACTATACTTTGAATCTTCTAAAAAGCAGTATATTTTAGTGTTACTCTATTGAATTTATATTATACCTTTTAAAAGGAAGCGCCTATATTAGTTTCAAATTATATATTGGCAAAAAAGCTAGCCTATGTATTAAATAGCTCGGAATTACTCTTATTTGTAGTACATAATCTAGATTTATTCCCTTTTTAGCTCGAGCCTAATTGAGTACTTAATCAGGTGGGGCTTCATGCTTCTTATAGGTTCCCTTGACTTGAAAGGGGGGAAACAAGGAGTTTCCACAGGGTATGAACTTTACTGCTATTCAGAAATCTAGGATAAACTTAAGGTACCCGCAGCTTTATAAAGGCATATTATGGGATACATGAAATTTAGTATAAGTATTCTTTTAGACAAGAGAGTTTAATTCCCTTGGGGTTACAGGCATAAATTTCAATAGTAAATACGTTACTAGGATTATTTAGGGCCTCTATAGAGCTTTTGCTGAGAAAACCTCTTAAAAAACCCTTTAGTTAAATGTATTCAATAATATAATAAGGCTTATTGGATTTTTATTTATAAGAAATTTTTAGGGTTAATTAAGCTTTTTAAATTCTATTAATGTAGAAAAATAGAATTTTTTTACTGCGCAATAGAACTCTAATTTTAAGTATTTTGCCACTATAAAAAATAGAAAAAGGCATCGCTGCAAAATCCGGTAGGGCAGCCAAAAGGCAGTTACTAAGTGGGTTATATTCTTTCTAGTACCAAGAATTTATTAAGTTTAAGCCTTCTCCAAACTACTTTTTTAAGGGTATACCTGTAGTTTATCAGAAAAATAAACCTATTTTGAGGCCTTGTGTCATCCTTTGTAATTAACTTTTAATTATACAATCCTAATTTTTAGAAAAGGATACTCCCTAATTAACAAGTTTTTTTGCTCATTCTGCTCTGGTGTAACCTTATTGAAATAAAAAGAAAAGGGTTTCTATTCACCAGTATCCTAAGTAGCAAGCTTTTCTTACTGCTCTAGGAGGGGCATATTAGCATTAATGTGCAAGGTTTCAATTCGAGTTAAGCCCTATTATATTTCGTAAATTTACAAATTTATTTACCTAGCTAAACAACTCTCTACTTTGAGGTTCTCAAAAAGCTAAAAGCAGCCCATGAGATTAGTCCTTTATTTAAGGATTTTCCTTTGTATACATGAGAAATAAAGTTTTTACAACTACTCTATAGTATTGGCATAGAGGTATTCTACCAGTACCTGACTTTTTCGTAACTTAACTATAAATTACAGGAATTTTCAGCATTAGGTTTTTTTACTTATGACTGACCGGTTTACTCCTTTGTTTTTAACTTCAAAAAATCAAGGCCCGCTTAACTCTATAATTATACCTCAACCGGGTTTCTTAAGTCATTTGTATAAGTGTCATTGAGCCTAAAGATTAGTTTATATCATAAGATCGTAAGGCTAACTTGGTATTATTATACTATGATTACTTTCTGAAAAGTGATGGTCCTAACAAGATAACAGCGCGCGAAATGTTTAATATATAAATGGTATTTGTATCATCTCATCTTATACTATAAATTTTTTGCGATTGACTATCGATTATATAGTCTTTTCTTTTGCTTGCCCCGTATTAAACTTTGTTTTTCATATTGTTTAAAGTTCCGGTATCAAACAAACGGGAATCCTACTTTTAAAGTTATATCAGGGGAAATATTAGTTTAACTAAGTTGACTAACTCCAAATGTGGAAAATAAGAGGTAAAAACATCTTTTTTGGGGATTAGTAAGTTTTTATAATAAAACCTTCGAGACTCAAGGGACCCCTATCCTAGGAGACCCAGGTTAAACGCTTTGTAAAAATGTCCTATCATTATCCGTAAACTAAAAGCACAGTACATAAACAACTTCTTTAGAGAATCCTGTTGTATATCCTTTTTCTATACTTAATATAGCTCTAAGAATTGTATTATCTATGTTTCACTATTAGTATCTAAAACAACTAACTATGTACCTAAATCCTTTTATTCGGTATATCTACTATTGATCTATGAGTAATTAATTCTATAAGATACTTCCCTTTATTTGGATTTTTTGTTATATTGAAGGGTCTTTCTAACCAAAGGGAGCTTGGACAAGGAATTCCAATAATGTTACTATACTAATCATAAAATCTTATGAATCGTAGTTCATTGAGAAAAGAAACAAGAATATGGAGTATGGTTTAATTAAATTACATAGATAGAAAACGAGACACAGAATAGGACTTGCTTAGGTTAAATCCTATCTTTTTTCAGGTCTTTTTGAACGTCGTAATGGATCCGGTTTACTTATTACTAAAACCTGATATTGATATGGGGCACCCTTTAAATTAGCCAGATTCCGTAAATGAAATACTACCTCATGTATAATAGGACCACGTATAGGAGAGATGTCTAAGACCTTTTTAAAAATCATTTAAACAAAGAAAAAAATTATATAAGAAATTGTTTGCTCTTGGATTTAGTTGTAGATTATAGAACACTACTGAGGAACAGTAAAGTAAGGTTAAGCCTCGTAACAAAGTAGAGATCTTTACAAAATCATAAAGTATTTAAAATTTTTAAGGAATAAACTCAAATACTCGAGTAATTGAAGCAAAGAAAGAAGAAGGTATTACCGAAACTTTACTATTGATTACAGGTAATACAAAGAGCTTCAACTTATTAGGAATTTGTTGATGTAAATCCTTATTTGATTAGGTGGGCTTCCATAGAATTATTCACTTTTTAAAAGGTTTTTTCTATTCTTTAAATTAAAAAAGAAAGAAATAAAGCACCTTTCTTAATATTTGGCTTTCTAGCTTCTTGGGATTTTGTAGAGTAGTTAAGTAAGAGCATATGCCAGGGCTATGACCGCGAGACTAATCTTCAACTTCCTCAGATTTACCTTATTAGAAAGTAATTCTTGTAACTCCTTTTTTTAGTTATTAAGGCTTATAAATGAGGGGACCCCTTTAATTTACTTGCCAGTGACCAATGCTCTATCTTAGAAGTTATAAGAAAACCCCTAACTGCTCATAAAATTACAACTAAATTGGGATGGGGTTTAAACCTATGTCAGATATCGCATTAATTCGTATTTTATATAGTATTTCCGTTATTTCTCACAAAAAAATGAATTTTAAAAGTACCACCACTATTTAATTTAAAGCTATACTTTTGCTGCAGTAATCATCTTAAAGCCTGCGTAGGGCTTTTAATGGGACTCTAAACCTTCCCCTTTAGTTATATATAAGAGAGATATAATATCTTGTGAGCACTATTAAGGCAGTAAAGCGCAGTTTATTAGTATTTACTTAAGGGTCTCTCATGAATTAAGCGAAAGATAGAACTTAGCTATATCCTGTGTTCAATACTCAAAAACTTCTAACGAAATGAAACCAATAATCTATTACTACGATTTCCTTCGGTAGCTACGACTTAAAAAGTACAGCTCTCTCACTTTACCGGCTAGCGTATTTAAACTGCGGTGTTTTCAAAAGGTAGAAAACGTGCAGAACTATTGAAGTAATATAATTGGGCAAAAGCCCAAAACCCTCCTTTACTTAAAAGAACCGCTGTTACATATTAGCTTCAATAGCAGCTTTGTCTCTACAGGAATACACATAATACGTTTTTTGTAATAGGCATGCAAAAGGGTTCTAATCCTTCGATTTAAACTCAAGAGTGCCAGGTCTCTATTTAAGTTAGACGAATATCCCTTACTGTATTATCGCACTTTAATTAAGTATAAAAATCCTTACTCATGGACTTCTTATAATAAGCAGGGATATCTAATTAAATGAAGCTACTTTCTAAATTTAACACTATTAATTAAAATATTTATCTATAATACTAATAAAATAGTAGGGTTTAAGAAATGGGACGACCTCTTTCTAGCTTGAATATAATTTCGGCGTTAATTTTTCATACGTCAGATCCTCGGAAGATGCACTTTTTAAGGTAATCTTTTCCTAATTGTATTGTCAAAAATTTTCTTAAAAACCAGAGAATAAAAAACTTAAGAACCTCAAATTCAGATACATTCTCTATAGGAAGTGTTTCAATTCTGTAGAGAAATCCTACCCCTTAAAGTAAGACTCTTTTCACAATATGCCCAAACTTAGAAAGGTAAAATCTTCATGAAAGTTGGCTAGCGCTTTCTCTTTAAGGTATCAAAAATGAAAGAAAGTCTCCTATCGAAAAATACAAAGTTAAGTGGTTAACTTATTCTATGACTGAAAAGTCTTAAGGGTACTCCCCAACGGTTTGGAAGTGCAAATTTTATTAAGAAAGGTACTCTTGTGTAATACAATATAGTCTCAAAAATAGCTTTAAAACTGAAGCCAATTCTTAAAATGTAAAGGGGCCTTAAAGTAGGTTATAAGGCACGAAAACGGGCACAATTTCTGGGGGGTATCCTTTGATTAATCACGGAACGAGTGCTTTGTTTTACACAACCAAGAGTAGACTTTAGTATTCAATCCAGTTCTAGTTAGGGAGTGGTAGTTTAGTTAATTTGGATTAAAAAAAACTTCTTTTTCCTTATGATTCCTTATGAAGAACCCCCGGATGGAAAAAGCTAGATTCTTATCTAAACTTTGAATGTATAAATAACTAAAGACCGTAGATTTGACTCTTCCTAGTCTTGAAAAGATATTCCAAGGTCGAATTGAAAATTTATAATAATAAAGTATAGAGTTTCCCCAGATACCAGATAACTGAAGCCCTGCTACTTACTGCCTTACTCGGGATCACCCGTCATATACTAGAGTCTTGCTCCAGGAAGGACTCCCAAATCTCAATCGAGTAACGTAAAGTCTGAGACATTCTTTCGTTTTAAGTTACCAAAATTAGAATTCAATTATGCGACTTGAACCAACGACATCGGATCAAAATGGCGGGCGCTCTACCGGATAAAGAATTAGAAAAGTTGGTGTAGAAAATACTCTCAGATGGACCAAAATATAGCAAGCAAAAGAAAAACTTGGATAGATAGGACCCCTTTATTTAGAAAACTAACCTCAAGAAAGTCCTCCTTAGAAAAACGCTATCTGTTAATGAACTTCCCTTGAGGCTTTCTTTCAGATACATCAAAGCACTAAAGCTAACAGAACATGGAAAAAGACTCCCTTTTTTGTTAAGATTTTCCTTGTATTCTGCCACTACTTTACAGACGAGAAAACATAGCTTATTTGTAATTAACTTGCTTAGGGTTTTTTCTTACTTTGCTTTAGGGACAGGAAAGCACTGAACAAGAAAGCAGACTTGACTTTTCTTCAGTACCCCCTTATTAAAAATTAGAGTGCAGCACAAAACCAGGGAACAGCAGGAGTCGTAGTTCACAGGGCGTTAGATTTACCTTTAGAGAAAAAACTTTGTAGAAATAGCTTAGATAACATAAATTCCCAGCTTCAGGCACTAAAATGGAGGAGATTGCTGCGGGTGAATAAAGATTCTTATGAATTCTGTAATGAAAGAGGCAAAACGCTCCTAGAGACTCCTTAGTCATATATTGATTTCAACAAACAAAGTAGTGTGACACCCTGCAGAAGATTATAGGGATACAAAGAAGCGTTTTTTACTGCATATAGTATAGATTTAAACCCGTGTTCTTAGTCTCAGTTGGAGGGCTTTTTTGAGAAGTTCCAAGGATTCGCTCGTAAAAGAAATGCTTGTTATTTTCGCTAATAAAGAGCTGCTAGCAAGCTCTACACGACTAATTTCATTCATTAGTCACTACGGTGTAACTCTAAAATACATAACAGTAGGCGTTTCAAAAGAGAGAGGGGTTCCCTTGACTGCCTATGATCCCCTAAATATCCTTAATTTTTGGTATTTTGTAGAAGGGGGCACTCGAGTCTAAAGTATAGGAAGCATAAAAGCCGTTTTTCTGGAAAAGGTTCCTCGTGGATATCTCCAAAACAAGATCCTAATTTATTTAGATTTCCCTCATAGTCATAGTTATTGAATAAGGGGCTTTGAGAATACAAGAAAACCCTCAATCTTTATTATATTCAAAAATGACATTCGAAATCATAAGCCCAATACATAAACTAAAGAAAATTGGCTATAGGTATTCTAAAAGGGTCTCCTCTCATTGGGTAAGACAAGAGTTCTATAATTCTAGGCTTGGCTTATATCACTAAAAAGAATTCTAATGAAGTAAAGACTTTACAATTTGAGGGGGGTTTATTAATAGGATCTGTACTTACACGCTATTACCAAGAACTCTCTAATTTGCTTTGTGAATACTGATCTCTCTCTTAGGACCTAATCCCAAATAAACTTGAAAAAGTATAAGAGTAAAGCCCGTGCTGTTTAGTGGAAAAATATCTAGAAATTGAAATAATACTTGTTGGTTTCTCTAAACTTTTCTTATAAGATAAGAGTTGGGTACTAAAAAGCTCTGCACCCCTCATATGAAATTAGCCCCGTAACGTGCTTAAATAGAGACTTTATCTGCATCCTGGTACTTTCCAGCAAAGAGATTTACTGCGGTTATTCCCAGTTTAATTTAAAGAGTCGACATATTCTTAAACATTGACAAGAATAAGGTTCTCCATCTTATCCCGGCAATAAAAAAGTTACTAGGTATAAAAAGAATTTTACGGAAGTATATTATAAACATAATGCTAATGATAGCAGCCTTTCTTTATTTCTCATCCTGCATCTGCTAAGAGCAAAAGTCTTAGTCTGTCTTCCTTTCACGACTCTATCTTCCTTATGCTATGTTTATAGACTTCATCAGTAACTTTTAAGATATCCTTTATTCAAGGAATTTGCTTCTTATTTATAAGCCTAACAAGCTTTTGAGTAAAAAGCAAACCTGGCAATATCTTTACAATCTACTCTAATCCAGTGTCACGCCCTCTTTGAAGAATTTCATTATACTTTACCCAAATACCTTATTGTATTGCCCTTAATTTCAGACATGTATGAGACCCTTACATTAGATTTTTTAGGAAATACTCAGGATAAAACGTCAAGTTCTTTGTAGTCACGTCATCCCCTTAGTTTGCCCTTAGAGGAAGCCCGGCAAGGGAGGTTGATATTATAGGCTTTAAAGTTGTCTTGACCCAGCATGGAGCCCCCTTCACTTGGATGGGTAAACACTTTTCGGATTTAATTTGATCCAGGTAAACTTAGATTTTTTTTAGTGTTACGGGGCTTTCCTCTTACCTTTATTATTCTGTAACCCCTGTTTTTGGAATCACAACAAGGTGAAATGCACACTTAAACTAGAGAAACTCTGTTATAGATTTGCTTTAAGGAAAGGGGCACAGAGTATCGTATTAGTGTCCTTATATTCTATAGTAGTTATAGATAGTAATTGAGTCTAGTTTTTAGAGTTATTATAGTATTATTCTATTTGTACTTGCTACCTTAATACCTACAGCTCTCTGACTCTTATCTACCATAACCTCTTTCTTAACCCTCTAAGTTTTTACTCTTATTCACCGGTAAAGTCCAACGAAAAAATCCTTACAAAGAAAAGGAAGAACCCTCATAAGATATTGGAGAACAAACCCGCTCTCTAGGATTGTTGCTCAGTTTAAAACACAATTTCTAATAAGATAAAATTATATAATAGTTTGAATCACGTTCTTAAGTCCGGTATCCTTCTTATTGTGGAATCGCTAGGGAACCCCCGCCGATTAGAGTTTGTCCCTACTGTTTTAGTTTACAGTGTTTTCTATTACCCTAATTGTTGAGCTTACACTTTTCCTACAAAGACCCGGGTGTTATACTTTTTTGCCTTATCAGCAAGCAGAATATTAGACCAATAGAAAATCTTTGAATAAAAGGCCCTCACTACTAGTCAGCAATCTTTGTTAAGCTTAAGACCTCAAAGATAAAGTAAATCCATTTTAGCTTTTTTGCTGCAATCGAATTCCTTTATTTAGTGATCGATTCGCTTATAAGAAGGTAAAGTTTTACTCTAGCTGATAGGACTTGAACCCACGAGATTACTCTTAAGACTGCCCTGCTCTACCACTGAGCTATTGAGGAAGACGGCTAATAAGGACTGTATACTCTTCTTCTTTTAGGATATTTAAGGAGCTCTAATTAGGAGCCCCCTTCAAGTATAATAAGGGTCGCCACCACATTAGTACATACATAAGAGTTAAGGGTTTACTATATCAATGGATTCACAAACTAAAGCAGGCCTTGAAGACTCAATTATTGCCGTACTAACAGTTTCCGCAGTACTTTTTCTTTTGAGCACTCATATATATTACTAGACAAGAGTCTCTCGTATCTAAGTGTACTCTATTATTAAAGCAAAGGGCTGCTATAGTATATACAAATTCTGTTATGGCAACACAGCTCTATACGTATCTGTTTTAATGTAGTAAGAACCCCACGGGAACTATACTTAAAAGACCTTGTACTTAAGCTATGCTTATTCTTTACTAAGTAAAAGTAGAATACATACTCAGGAAAGAGTCCCTATCTCCCTTGAGTTATACTACAAAAAAGCTTATCCTGGAGTAGTAAACGCTAAAAGAGTCTCTACATTCTCTAAATTTACTATAAAGTTTTTAATAATGTACAATAGAAGTTAAAAGTTAGTGTGAGTTTCAACTTAAGGTAGGGCATACTTCGCAGATTAATAGAGTAATGCTTCTATTTCTTGTAAAGAAACCCTCTTCTTTTTGAGAGAATTGAGAAAACAAGTAAAGTGTCTTAGAAGGCGCACAAAAAGACATTAAATTATTTTTTAAAACGGAGGTTTATCGGGGTTCTCTTACAAAACTAAAAATTTTTAGGCAGTTCAATGTAATGTAAAGCAGGTCTATTGTAGACTAGTTATGTAACTTAGATCAAAGAATTCAGATTGACTTTCCTACTCTGTTAATTTTAGGTTTCTCCCCTAATACAAAATAGCTTTTGCTTACAAGAATATCTACAGTGTTTTACTCTAGAAAGCCCCTTTTTGGATACTTTGAAGTCCTAACTCTCTTTCACAGAAGACACTAGAAAAAGAACCCATTCTGAGTAAAACGAAATCTATTACTATGTAAAAGAACTGCTTTTAGTCAATAGAATTCCAAGGGTAACAAGAAACTTGAGAAAAATCTACTAGGAGAACAAAAAGAGCGAGCAGATTGGGGCTCTGCATTTAATCGAAAGGACTCCTCTGTAAAGTTAGACTTTTTCAAATAGAGAGATATGCGCAGTCAAGGCCACCTTTTTAGCAATAATGCTTTCAAGAGTATCCTATATACAAAATGCTGGATTTCACTCCCTTAACCCTTAAAAGGTATAAATTCTATATAATAGAAAGGTTTCGCCTTCCTTAGCGCCTAAAGACTATACAACAAATTAAATACAGAGGTTGGTTTAGCACTAAAAATATCAGATAGGTATCAGAAAAAAGGACTCTCTCTTTTTTATTACTTTAAAGTTAGCGTATCCGGGGAAGCTTGGGTATCCCAGGCTAAAGGAAAAAACATATCCTTGTAACATGTATAATTCTCATAATTGAAGGAATCCTGCTGTTCAACACTTATTATCCAAAAGCGGGTACTTCCTTGTATAAACTTACTTTCGTCAACAAAGCTTTAAGTATATAACTCCGCAATTAAAGTACTCGGTCTCTCTACTCTACTAACAAATGTTTTTGTTAAAAAAAATTCTTTGATCACCAAAAAGTACTGTAGTTTAAGATTTATTTGATTATAGTTAAATGTCTTTAGCTTACCAAAGTTCCCTTATAAGCTAGTTAGAGCTCACTACTTTTGAGTCAGATTCTTGTCAGCGGTTCGACCAAAGAATAAACCTTAAATGTAATACCAGCTCAAGAATAAAAAGGGAATTATACAACAATAGTAGAATACCCGTCAGTTTGCAGCCTTTGATAGGAAAATCTGAGCAAAAAAAGGAAAAGTGTAAGGCTTGAATCTTATAAATACTAAAAAAAGGGGTAATCTGAACCTATAAGCACAAATTCTACAAGGATTAGTTGTTTTGAGGCTAATTTGGATATAAAAATGTTAGGATTACTCCTAGTTTTTCCCTCTCTCTAAAAGAAAATTCCCTTTATACGTCTTGCTATAGATAAGAGGTTTAAACTTGATGAAAAGATATTTAATGCATTGACTAAGACTAAAAGATTCGGATTTTTATATTACTCCTGTGAATTCTATAATTAATATAGTAAATGCCTTTTACGTAAACCTTATTTCTACTAAATGAAAAAAAATGAACTTGATTAATAGATAAGCTCTAAAAGGATCAAAAACTTAGTTGCTAAAAATGAAAATCCCACTCTTTCTCGTTTTACTAATAGAAAATTTTATTGCTTAAGCGGGCTCGCTTCTTTGTTTCCTTGTTAAACGGTAACCTTTTTCTTTTGAGACGGTAGCGAGGGATTTCCTTAGTTAGTCAGGCACCCGAAAGGTAGGGCAAGGCATTATAGTGTATTGAGTATACCGACTTACTTTATAAACACACTTCTTCTTGACTTAATGTCTTAGTCTTAACTTTCATCTCTAAGTCTTTTTACTACTCTTCTGAGCTATACCTATGTAGCTAAACCCTTCTTTAGAACTAGACATGTTTTCTTAAGGGAGATTTCCTGTTTTTGTAAATGGATAAGGGATTTAGGAAGGAGCAGCTAGTTACTAGCGTAATCCTTTTGTTAGGAAAGAAATAGAATGAAATAAAATAGAGTATATGTATTGAGTAATGTAGTAGAATATGTATTCCATAGAGATGTATTAGGTGTATTGTATTACAGTCTTATTAGTTACTTATCTAGTATAATAGAAATTTATCGTAAATATAAAAATTATATAAAAACCAAGAAGTACATTATCTTCTTTTTTATTAAGATACTTGTATATTTCAGGCATTCTAATTGACTTTTTATTCTACTTACGCTTTGATTAAGAAATCTCTCTTTATAGTTTTTATCAATTCAGACAAGTACAAAAGAAACTCTTTAATAAGCGAGCATGTGTTAGTTACGCCTCCCCAATACAAAAACTAGCAACTCAGATTCTACTTTACCCTGTGGAAATAGACGGTACTTATTTTTAGTACTTCAAGTCTTTATCGCAAACACACTAGCTTTAGAGTTCTCTACTGCCTTTTAGGAATTGGAAGCTTGTAATCAGAGGAACACAAGATAAATCTTGCCTTACTTTATAGCTACAGGGCCCCTAAATAAGTTAGACTTCCTTTCTTAAAGCCCAGCAAAAAGGGGAAACTTTTAACGCAGTGCCGCTCAATCCGGAGATCTCCTTATAAAATAATATTTAACCATCTTTCTAATTCTTGAAATTAGGATATAAAGCAGATAAAAATGAAGTCCTTAAGTTATAAGTCTAGAATCTGAGAAATCTTTGTAATTGTATAAAATTTTGTGTATATATATTTTCACTAAAGGGGTTTTCTTATGATAAATACCTTAAATGCCCTAAGAGAGGCTGCGATTATACCAAGAAAATCTTTCCAATATTTCTTAAATTTTTCTAGTACTTTTGGAACAAAAAGAAGGTTTGGAGGTTTCTATTAAGAAACAAAACTCGGCGTTAAGTTTAAAAGGAGTCCTTTTACTAGCTTAAATAATAAATCAATAACAAGTTCTAAAAAGAGGTAGGTCTAACTAGATCGAGAAAACAAATAGGGAATCCCGCTTACTTAAGTGACTTGAAGCCCAGCCAGTATTTCTAGGTTATTATTTAGCAGAGGGTTCCTGTATTGAGAATAAACGTTTATATAACTAATCTTGAGATTGTACTAGGAAATTCACTTTTAAAGCACTCAAAAGGAGCTTTTCTTAGCAGGAGCATCCCTAATACATTGGGCAACTTCTTCACCACCTTGACCTTGTTATAATGGAATTAAAAATTCTTTAAAACCCAAGATTACTTTGTTTGATAACCCTCCAAAAAAGAATACCTATTTACTACTAGATACGAAGTTTTACTATCTCCCTCTTGAGTTTCCAAAACGACCCTTTTTACTGTGAGCAGGCCCTATAAATTAAATTGAGTATATCACTAAAAGTCTTTCTATAGGCGGATACCTCGAGAACTACCGCCAAAATACTAAAATAAGAATTCTTTTAAGGAGTTATAAATATCAAGCAACAACCTCGACTAGCCCTCTCAGAATACCCAAGTTCTTTTTTATTTTTAAGTAAAGTAGTTTGAGCTCCCGCGAATCCTCTAATTTTAAATCACTAAATTTTACTTGTTATGGACTAATAAGTCAAACGCACCCCTACACCTCCTAATAGGAGACTCCTCCCTGGTTAGTACCGGGTTTACATTAAAAAGGAATGACTTGTATTAGAGAATAGAATCCTCGCTTGATTTAGGAAAATATCAAATATAGACCAAGAATAAACTTATGTTTTAGACTTAGTATTACGTCCGGAATTTTTTTAGAAGCGCAGTACTTTGCAAGCAATTATACTCTTAATTTTAGGTTACTTTCTAGTTCTAACTAGCTAAGCTGATTATTAGTACACCTGATATGGGACAGTATTACCCAACAAAATCCTCTTGATTTATACCCCTTTGCTTTTTGAAATGCTATGATACCTAAAACTACTTAAGAACTTAAACTTTTACTTCATTGAAATTTGTTAAATACTCTCTAACTAGGGTTCCCCTTTTTATGGTTCAAACTTCTTTTAGAATCAGATGTTGCTGGTATAAAGTTTACCTAGTTCTAAATGCGATAAATGAGGAGGGGTGCCCCCGATATTAGAATTACCCTAAAAAATTCTTACTAGTAACCCTGTATCTTTTGATTATTCATATAAACCCGCTTGAATTCCCGGTAAAATCGTGAAGTTGCTTTTATTGTATTTATAAATTATCAGGGTTCCTTATATAAAAAGTGGGGGATTTTCTGAATATATGCTTGTACATAGGAGGTATACTATAAAAAAAAAGAAGCTCAATTCCTTAGAAAATTCCTAATTTTAAACAAAAGGATTTAAGGACGCTGTGACGAAGTAGGTTGGTGGCAGCTGTATTTGAAAGAAAGTAATGTTAAATAGTTAGAGAACTAAGTGATAACTCTTCGAAAGAAAATATTGAGTACAAAATATTCTATTTTATTAGGCATCCGACCGAAACTCCCAAATTTATGTATAATAATTATATAGCTTAGAGCTCTCGGTTGTTAAGAATAATCAAGGTTCGAATCCCGTTTTATGTACTAAGAATTCCCTAAAAAGCTAGAAGAATCTGATATGAATGAAGATACAGGGAAATACTTAAGTTGCTCTGAGGTAAAGGAGTTTTACTTAATTACTTGTAAGTAGAAGAGTTAAAATTCTATCAGTGTAGTAGTGGCGTTGTCAAAAATTCCAAATAGAATACTACGAATTATCATAACTCAAACTTTTAATTACTGAAGAAATCCTTCTAATGACTCCCTATTTTGTACTACAAAAATGTAAGAACTCGTGCTTATTTTTGCGTGAAAAGTATAGGAGAGTCTCTCTGGTGGACCGTAGGCCAAGCTATTTCTCTATAAAAGAAGAGAAATAAAAGAGTAGCTAATTTTGATAGAGTTCTTTACTGGAGAATTACCGTGATGTTGAGACTTGGTACTATGTCTACAAAGAAAAAAGAGATGTCCATTAAGGTACCAAAAGAGGATCCTACTTTCGTAACACCAAATTATGCTCTGTATGGTTGTAAAACTTCATTCAACTGAATTCTTTTGCAGACGGCATACTGAGTAATTATATTACTTACTGTTTTCTCAACTTTTCCCACAAACTAAAACCCTTGTAAAGGATAGTCCAAAAAATTATGAGATTTGTCACCTACTATTTTTTATAAACTGTTACTAGTAAGAGGACTCAAACCTACTTATTCGTACTTCTTTTGATGGCACTTTACCCACGTGACAGGTAATAAGTGGCTCAGTTGCCCCTAACAGTTGAGTCTTTTTCTTCCTTACGAAAAAGTTCTCTGTATTAAGTTCTTTCTAAGCGATTTCTATACTATACTCGTAAGCATTAAGACAAAAAAAGAGCTTCTACAATCATGGAGAGGTAGCGCAATTTGAAGAAAACAAAAACATAATTATCATGTATCAGTGTCCTAATCTTCCCCTCTTCAACTAGTATCATATTCTAGTTATATATATATTCCTTATTAAATGGAGCGAATAGAATTCTTTTTTATTAATTAAGAACATAAACTTCTATCCTATCAATAACTTTACAGTAATGCGGAGTCCTATAACAAGGATCCTTTTTTAGATGTAAGGGCTTCAATTGCTATGGTTTTTGGGGGTTTCTGGAGTTTCGCTTTATTTCAGGTGTTCCCCTATTCTAGTAAAAAATGCTGCAGAATATTATTCAAACTAAAGGAATTCCTGTTTTTTTGTTAGTAAAAAGAAGTAGATCTGCTTTTGCTGTCATAATGTAAGTCGAGTATACTATTATGCCCTTCCCTCCTTTCGCGAAGCTACTGTTGGGTAGAAGGATTCATCTATTATCTATATAAGGCTTAACCCTCTTTAACGATAAGCTACGGGGAAGAAGAGGAATGCACCTAAAGAGTCACTCCTTATTTTGTCAGTGTAGTGTTCCTGTATCTGAAAAAAAAAGTTAATCTAAACCCATTATATAGAGTTTTCTAGTCCGTAAGCTATACCTTAATAGGAATAATAGACCCCTGTTAAATGATATTCTAGATGGGATTATTCTATTGAATTAGTATTTATAATCTTTCGTATTTGTTGAAAGTATTTACTGAAACGGGTTTGTTATTCTTATAATGGATCTGTATTTGTTATCCTTTTAGTTAGTTTTTTATTAAGGAGTTTGCTTATTTCCAGTTTTATAGGTTGCTAGAGTTAGGTATGCCCGAGTTTAGTTTATAAGATAGATTATGATAAGACTCAACATCAAGAAAGTATGAATTTGAAATTATATAAGGGGCTTCGTTCCGTAATCTCTCAACTAAGTGTTGACAGGGGTTAAGTCCAGGAAATTAATTAGGTAGGAGAGTTAAGTCTGCTTTTGTAGTTGGTCACAGTGTAAGTATGTACTATTTTGGAATTCCTTCCCTCCGTTAGACTATGGTCGGTAAAAAGGACGTACTCATGATACTTATGGGTTTTAAATCCTCTTTATATGATAAGAACAAAGAGCAGGAGGAATACACCTTAAACTACTTACCTGTCTATACTATCTAATAATATCTATAGGAAATCCCATTAACAGATAGCTTTGTTTCCCAGTTCGTAAGATTCAGAGCTATAGCCTAAACCAGGAAGAAACTACTTAGATTTTTAGTAAGGAATTGAACAAAATGGAACAAATCAAAGTTTCTGTTTTTCATGAAAAAGATGTTACAAGCTTTTCTACTATATAGAATAAGATTTCATACCTCTAGGAATGGGGCACTCCTAGAAGAGGAAAGCTTGATTCAAAATAAAAATGAATACAATTTTGACAAAAATGTATCAACTAACTCAAAAGCAGAAACTAATGGATGTATCTTGGATAGCACTTTTTATTTATAGTGAAGTTAGTCTATTTTATGAATTTTTTTCGCTAAGTATAGAACCTTTCTTTCAATCTAATTTCTAAGGCTTTCATCTACGGTCTCTACTTACTTGGAAATCACTCCTTGCGTGGATAAAGTGCACTGAAATGGGTCAGACTTTTCTCTCAATCTCCTATGGAATTTCGGTCTAAGCGATTCTCTAGTTGGTTTCTTAAGTTTCTCGTTAGTAGCTTTTAGAAGGGTTTTCAGTATTGTGTTTCCTGTCAATAATTGGTTTCGAGTTTGGGATTGGGATTATGCGCTTAGTATCTTTGCGCAAAGGAAAGAGGGCTCTTAGTACTTCTTTACGAACCCTCGGTAAAGTATAGGAAAGAGTCTATAATATGGGAAAGATATCCCAAAATCAAAGCCATCATATATAACATATCAAAAGGTCAGATCTAATTCTAATATCTCTCTCTCACCTCTAAAACACGGAACAAAAGCGACCTCATTTCGCTAGAATCTAGTGGAATTCCGTTGGTTTACGCATCTCTTGTTTGGAATCGTTACAATACGAGCTTCTCAGTACTCTTTTCCCAAGGCTTTCTTACTTGGGCTATATTGTGCGTTTGAAGTCATCCTACTGCCTACTGGTTCTACTCTTTACTCAATATTGTCTTCTAAGCTCTAGGTAGAAAATTGTACTGTATTTGTTTATTCCTATACATGGATAGCCTGGATTGATTGTAGTTCCACCTTTTTCCCGGTAGTTTTCTTGTCTTTGTCAGTTGAGTCTTTGTATTCCCTATCTTGTAGTTTATAGTAGTTATATTACTCTATCTTTGTATGAGATAGTAATGGAATAGAGTATATAAGAGATAGTAGTGCTTCATTAGATAGTTGTTAATAAGATTATTACCTCTTCTTCTTTCTTACTAGGACTATTACCCGTAACTTGTTTTTTGATACCTCGACGTGCTATACCTAATCTCTTAGAAGTGCTCCTTACCTCTACTTGTCTTATAGTTCCTAGCTTTCTTCTGGCTTATTGGTATCCCCTCCCCTGTCTTAGTAGCTCTACTTACTGTGCCTTATCTTATTCTTTGTTTTAGAGTCTATTACCTACTAGTTTTTTTATATCGATAATAGTTATATTAGATAAATTTTAAATAATAGTATACAACAGGTTATCTATTAATTGTTCTAGATTTTATAGCATAGAATACTTGCTAAAGGTGTATCGCCCCTGTTCTCTTATCAGTAAAAGAGGAAATAGCTTTAAAAGTATAATGAGTAAGTCCTTGTGCCTGACTGCTTCCGAAGAAGGTTAATGTTTTTTGGTATATATATGATAGGATAGACTTACTACACTATGACACCAACAACTGGAAAAGCAGCCTTAGCCTCTCCGGAAAAAACTTATTTCATCAAAAACTATTTAACAACAGACCCGTAAAACCCCTACTCATAACCCGCTTAACCTGTTTCTAAATACCTAACCCCCTTCTTAATGACTTAACTTTTGTATTTGCTTTCTTTCTTAGTCCGGCCTGGTCTGTATCTGTATTTCTAAGTTTTAGGGGGAGCTCTTATATCTATTAGTCTATTAGGTGGGATCTTTCTCTTGTTAGGGTTCCTTGTGCTGTAGCTAGTGGAGCTCTTCTTGTTAGGATAGTTATAAAGGAAACTTTATTAATAGTAATTGTTATAGGAGAATACCTCTTGCTTCTGCTCTTGTTATTGTTGCCTGTATCCCCTATTCTAGTAATGTACTTTGTAAGGAAGTTTAGTATAGAGCAAGTATAGAAAGAGAACTTAGGTTCTGTTATACGTCTGACTCTTACCAGTTGAAGCAATTCAAAGAAGCACTTACTTGGCACCTAAACTGCAGATAAATGGCATTCTAGATATAAACTTTGGTATTGTTCTATTGAATCTAGATTCCTTTTTTCTTGGCTTTGGCTGGAGGAAGCCTTTCATTTAGGTTAAGGAGTTGCTCTTTATGCTCCCTTGTTTCTATTAAAAAAGCAGTTATGTAGGAGCGCTCTGAAGTTAAAAAGTAGTAAAGAACTAGGGTTGTCCTATTTCCCTGGCCTAGTGTAATAAGTTTTACAAGGAATTATTTAAAAATTGAAACGGAAGAGGATTTTCTTGGTGTTAGTTTTCGGGCTCTATTCTATAAAATGTCTTAAAACGAACGCAAAAAAGGTAAAATGTACAAACATCTTACTGGATAGGCTAATTAGTGTTTTATGACACGGAAATTGCCGTACAACTGGTTTTATATCGTTGTAATAAATGTAGATTTGTTGTGTTATCCTTAATCTTTTTGAAACTGTTTGCTTAATTGGAGTATAATTTCTAGTTTATCTTATAAATTGAAATGAAACCCGTTTATTAGGTATAAAGTAAAGCCTACAGGGTATAACCCTGCTTCTCCTCTGTTTCGGCTTAAGCTTTATTTAGAAAAGTCCTTTGTTTAGTTTAATAGGGATTTCTAGTACAAGGTTTTAGACACCGGGTAAGTAAGTCGAGGCATTTCCCTATTAATTTCTGAGGATTTCTTTTTTATTAGTTTAAGATAAAGAGTTCTCATTTATTAGGGGGTAATTTCTCCCATTCCAGATTCATTCTATGCCGCTAATATAAATTTAAGAAACTAGTAAAAGTTTTCGTCAGGAGAGTTCCCATTTGTATATTAACAAGTCAACAAGGAAACTTCTCTTTTTAGCAATAAGGAAAAGAGCTTTACCCTTTTAGTTAGTCTTTATTGGGAAGTCTTTCATAAAGGAGTTGTTGTTTCATATTCCTCTTCCTCCGCTTCCGGTTAAAGGTAAGTGGTAGAGAACTAAAGTGAAAGTCAGTCTTTCCTGTCTTTCTGATCCAATGAAAGTTAGTAAGTCACAAAGAGCGGTTAAAGTTGAAAGGAATTCTTCTTTCTCTAGGTCTAGGAATAGGGGATAAGAGAGGGATTTCCGTGTTGTTAGTTTAAGTTAGGAGTAAGTAAAGAGAAGAACCAATAATAAGAAATAATCCAGAACTACCTTTGGTAAACCTGTTGCTTTATATAATTTGGTATCAAAAGAATATTTAAAGCAGATAATAACACTCTAATACCGATATATCAAATTCCAGGACAATGCCAGCGATCGAAGTTACTTAAATTACTCAAGTAATAATATTTTAACGAGGAACTCCTTTCTTTTTAGATTTCTAGCAATTAAGCAGGGTTATCCCTTTTTGAAAGTAATCAATATATTCGATATAGAGACGTAGTTTTAAAGATAACGGGCCAAGTTAAAAAGGAATTGCGCTCTACTTGGAGGACCTTTTCATACAAGTTATTAAAGGGTTACAAATAAATTTTCATTTTCTAACCACGTAGATTTGTCATAAGGAAATAGTGTCTTTTTTATAGAGCTCGCTATAGGGTAATACATAGAACTAGAGAGGATCCTATTTAGGGGGGTACCCGCTCTCTAAGGAGTTCTTTTCTGCTTTCTTAATTTTTCATGTGGTTATTACAATATCTTATCAAGAAGCCCTGGGAGTCCGTCTACACATGTAAGGTTTATAGTGCTCGCTTGTGACCCACCGGAGAAGACTCATACTTTAACTCGGTTTATAAGCCTATTGCTTTTTAAATCCTTGGTATTTGAGCTTTCAAACTTTAACACCAGTATTTAATAAATTAAGAGCAGCTTTTCTATTAATAAGCAGTCCTCTTATTAAAAGCACTCCCGGGTATAATCTAATATTTCCTCCACTTACGGAGTGCTCTATCTCGAAGCAGTCATTTTTATTTTTACTTTTGGTTTCCAAGACAAAGCCTCTTGTTTACCTTAAGTGGCATACTTATCTGGACTTCTAGAGGGAACTTTGCTCAAGCTACATCGACATTTCTCGATATGTTAGGGTCTAAGAATTGCCGATACTAAAAGTGAGTCTTTCTTTAAATTAACAAAAAATGTAGTCTTATCTTGAAACCTACAATGTAATATATCCCTTTCTTATAAATGAGCCACTACCGCTGGGTTTTGCTTCTCTTTATTTTCTGTGTATAGGCATAGCGCTAGATCTATAGAACTTAGAAGTCTCTCTTGAATATATAGAGCAGATTATCAAGGGTTCCTTAGTAGTAGCACACACTTCTTCCGAAAAACCTTAGTAGGAGCTCCTTAACCAAAAGCTCATAGGCTTAAAAGCATGCCTGGAAGATAGGTTTCTTTTGACTCCTGTAATGTGACTGATCCTATAAAAAAGCAGGATTTTGGGACAAGTGAGAAATAGTCGTATTCTTATTGCGATTTACCTTCTTATTGATCTTATAATTTCTTAGGATGTTGTATTTCACATTATAAAAACTTTGAATAAAAGCATTTACATTAGCTAGAAGTTATCCAATCTTAATTATACCACAAGCATCCTATTCTACAGTTAAATTTATTATTTACCAGCAAGCAAAAAAGAAAAATATCTATTCTAAGTACAAGGAAACTCTTTAATACGATTCCCTTCTTAATAAAATAACAGGGGTAAGAGTCCACCTAGGAGGGGGAAAGCCTAGATAGACATATGTATAATAGGCTCTTGCTATACGAAAAGATGTATCCAGTGAAATCCGAAAGAATCTTAAGATGGAAGGCGTGTAATCTTTTTCATCGATAAATTTAGGTACTAAGGATAAAAGAGTAAAAAATTACCATGAGTTCATAGGAACCGCAGGAAAAATTCTCCTTGAATGAATAAGTAAACGTTATGCGTTTTAGTATAAAGCAGAAGCCCGTGGCTGACACACTTATTAGAAGGTTTGCTCTATACCCCGTTGACACGAGCGACTCAATTGAGTCTTCTCTTACACGATGAAATTGACACTAGTTAGTGAGAACTAGAATAGATAAGACTTAACCAGTTATCAAGTCAAAAATTGGGAGGAAGCTCTTTGATTGCTTAACTAATTATAGACCTGACTATATAAATATAAAGAGTATAACACTAGTCTATCTGATATCCAGAATGCTCGTTCCAGAGTCCTTAGAAGTTCTCTAAAAAATCAAGTTTCCCGCCTAAGGAGACTTGCTTCAAATAGCTCGAATATGAAGGGAAGTAAAAAAAGCCTCAAGGCCTTTTTTCGCACCCGAAGGAGATTAAATGAGTATCGGTACTAGACGAACCCCTTTATAAGAAGGGGCTTACATTACACTTTAGCAGGATTTTAACTTATGCAAAATTATATTAACAAATAAATGTTTTTACCACAGGGCTTTTTATAATTCTTTAGCCGCCGATCTAATAAATTGAGAGTCAATTCTCTGGCTATGCTAAGCTACTAAAAAAAGAAGAAGTACAGAGTAATTAGATAATATAGGAGAAATTCAGAGGACGCTTTCTATATGCATGAAATAGAAATCTATAGTTTTAACAAGAAATTTTTGCAAAAAAGCTCCTTTATTATTAACCCAACAGGGTTACTATCACTTAGTCGATCAATTATAAGCTAAATTACAAGTAAGTATAGGATTTGAACCAACAACATCTGCTAATTTTTCTAAGTGCTCTACCACTCGAATTGTTTGCGCGCGGGTTCGGTTTAGCTGAATTACACTTACTTATATAAATCTTTTTGTGTATTTGTTGTATTTAGTGAAACCAGGTTCATTTTATTTATTGGAATAGAAAAGGCGGATTCTTTCAATTTCTTGCTGCCAAGAGAAAAGCTTTCAAGGATAGTTTTGATAGGACTTTATTTAACTGAACTAACTCAAGACTAGAAGTCCTTATATACACCATAGTAATATACACAAGAGTCACAATTGAATGATATTCTAGTAGCAGATAAGAGGTTCCTATCCTAGTTTCATTTTAAAAGTATCACTAAAAAGGGTACTCGGTACTAATTTATTCAGAGACTCTCCGAAATTTAGTGTAAAAGACTACCTCGTATGTAATCCCTTTTAGGGGACCCCTAAATAGAGTAAATAGTTATGTGTTGGTTGCATTGGTAGACAGCTATTGATAATTTTTTAGAGGTTAAAGTGAGTCTGGATTGTTCTCATGACCTAGGGTTCGAAAGAAATTAGGATAGTCTAATTCCCTCTGGTAAGTCTTCTTCGACATTCTCAATTTTCACCTTTTTACAATTCCTTAGGGTTCTGGTAAACTAGTATGGTTTGACAAGCCTACTAGATATTTGTTAGTTTATCACTGCGTTGCATGCTTCTGACAACACGAAAGACGTAGGTTTAAATCCATTTAAATACAGTTTAAGGTTCAAATTATCCAGAATTCTCCTAATAAAAAGCCGGAATCTTACTCAGTTATAACATATAAAAAAATGGGTATGTAGTCCAATTATAGTAGGTGTTGGGATGAGTCGAGGGTCTTTTATTCGACTTATCTAGTCGAGCTTCGGTATATAGCTATAGGTATACAATAAGAATTTGAAACAATTACTCTTACTAAGATATTCAGCCAGTCTAAAAAAAAGTCTTGGTACTTGATAAACAAACTGAGGCAAGCTTTAGATTGAGTTCTGTCTATCAACCAATTTACTTACTGCCCGCTTGTGTCCTGTTACCTGTTATGAGATAATCTTTATAATAAAGTATAAATAGAACTCTTTATCTCGCAAATTAGAGTAGATTTAATGAAAGATATTTTGACTCTAATAAGTTAATTTGTCGAATCTAGCGAGTTACCCCATCTATTATATATACGTTAATAAACCCTGCCCTATAAGCTACACCGGTACACAACGAGTAAGTCTCTATTTATTATACGACTAAAACCTACTGACACCCGGTTAACTTTATATATCTCAACTAGGGATCCTGTCCTTTAAAAGTTATTGTAGCAAGCAGAGTTGGATTCTATTTCTATTGTCTAATAAGCGCAGGTACTTAACAAAGCAAAGTTGTTTGAGACATGCTTCTTTTAAGAGTTCCAACCGTGGTAGCATTGAAAAAGCATACTTAAAATTATGATCACAAAGGTTGTATAGCGGCTCACACTTTTCAAAGAGGTTGTAAATAGGATTTTTATCTTGCAATTCAGTTTAATTACTTAGAAAAAAGAAGTCAAGTACTTGGTATATCACTTTTAATATTCTTTTCTAGAAGATAAAAAATCCGGGTAACAGTAGTATAGAGCCTTCTCACGTGACCAGGTCTTACTGGAAAAGAAAAGGTACTCTTCTCCTTTGCATTATGTTTAGTTCTAAAGTAAAGAGCTTTCACCGGAATCGTATCCCTGGAATTTGACTTCAATTTTTTGGCTATCCTTGTGGATATACTGGGCGGGCTCTTTATAAACTACGGTCGTCTAGTGGACTTATTCCTGTTAATGTATACGTTACTTTATTCAAAAATTAGCTGATGTCATTTAGGATTGGCGGGGGTCTAGAATGTTTTTGCTTGAAGTGAATTCGTCACGGGCTGCCTTAGTTTGCAAGGACTTAGAGTATCCGGTTAAAAGTGATTGCCAACAAGTTTAGAACTTTCTTGTAAGGTAATTTAGGACTAAGCCCCTTTTAAGGAATTCTACCATAAATATAGAGCTCTTTTCACTTCGTATGTTTTGAGGGATACTAGGACCTTGCCTTGTATCTTTAGTAGTTCTTCTTTTCAATCTACCTCATGGATTCTTTAAATCCTATAGCCTCTTAACTATAAACTATATTTTTGTATTTCGATTTTCTTACGACCACTACACTAAATAACAATTACTTTTTTATGCATATTTTCTTATAAATAGCGTACATAAGAATTCCCACATCTGACTACAGTAGCAGCAAAAAAGATAGGGTTAGGGGTCTTTCCTCACTTGTTTAAATGCTCGAAACCTAAATACAAATTTTGTAACAAACACCCTGGGGTATAGTGTTACTCTAATACAGGGGACCCGCCAAAACCCTTATCATATGAAGTTAGTAAATTCTTTATAGATATTACTATAATAGGAACAAAATATTTTGTGTACTTACTAGATTAGCTTATCACTGGCACTTTACTAACAAAATACTTTATCTAAGCGGTTTACAACACCACGCTTCCCTTAAAAAGGTGTTATATGAATGATGGGGCATAGAATAAAATCTTTAATAGACATCCTTTAAGATTCCCGTGAATACTAGAACCTCCCATTCTATATTGAGAAAATACCTTTATGAAATTTTGAGGTATTCTGTTAGTAAAGCAAGCAATTCTACTTTTTTAAAACATAAGAAAAATAGGGAAACTACAGTGTATCTGATTGGGTATATAAATTCGCGTGGCTCGAACCCACAAAAAGAGTAGGGATTTTCATAAAAAAAATATTACCTAATATAGTAAATTTAAAGAGACTTGTTAACCCAAATAATTATTTAGATTTCTAGTTGTAAAAGTCTTTTATGAGTATTCCGACACTTGATAAGGAAGTAATACGATTGCTCCAGTAGAGTTTTATTTCCGAAACCAAAGGGAATTCCTATATTTATTAGGTTATTCTTTAATATATAGTAAGGAGTCATTCTGACTTGTAACCTTTTGAAACCTTATTAAATTTTCTATTTGTTCTCATTTAAAGGGCTTTTTAGATATTATTAACTAAGAGCTCTTTCTATGGAAAGTGTATCCTTACATGTTTAACTGTTATTTCTTGTTCTAATGTACGAAAGAAGAGCACTAACTAATAAAAAGACTTAAAATTGTACGAGCGAGGAAATCTTGTATATCTTTTCACAAAAAGGCCTAAGAATTTCATGGGATATAGAGTCCAGCAAATTTGGAAGGCAGATACAAAAGAAAATCTAGGACCTATTAGTATACAAAAAGAGTTCCCCATAATAGAATATTACTGAAAACTCTCGAAAATTTAATTAATTAATAAAAATAAATGATTTTCAATCTTGTCAAGCATAGGATAATCGTACTTATACCTAACCATATATATTTTACACAAAAAACTTTTCTTCGGTCTGTTCCCTTTGAAAAAATCATACATAACCAATAAAGGAAGAGAACACGCTGAGCTATACCTTATATTTAAAACTTGCTTTTCTTTTTCGTCAAGTGAATTGAAGAGTTTCAAAGGATCTGTCTACTTGAAAAGTTTTAGGACCTTTGACCGCAGGTTCTATAAGAGATGCTTTATTCTAAGTTATTTCTATTCAAAACCTCTTTATATTAGATAATATTCTGACACCAGATTAGAGACAAGGAGAAAGCTACCCCTTAAAATTAGAGAAGGGGGCTTTAATTTAATAGATTGTAGGCCCTCCTTAATTAGGCGCTAATTTAGTTTGGGACATTTCATTAACTTTTAGTGCACTCCGCTCAAGACTCTGAAATCCCAGGCATAATACTAAGTCTAAAACCTCTTCTTTAAACATAAAAGGACCTCGTCTAGTTGTCTAGTTTCGGGAACTCCTTTGCAAATAGGGGATTAATAAATATGAAAAGAATTCCTTTAGGATCTTGCATTACAGTACTGCATTGAAACCTCAAAACGTGTTTTATTCTTACTGTGCATCCAAATTCTAAAATCTAATGAAAAGTCAAATTTGCAATAAATAAATCCTATAATATCTAGATACCTAAAAGGTTAAACTATTACGCCAGCTGAGGAAGTCTTTAAGCCAAGAACTACTATAAAAAAGTGTTTGGTTAGTAAAAACCACTTAGTGATTCATCAAAAAAAGCAAAGAATTAAGTTCCGATTCCTCCTTTTCATATACTATAAGCTCTAGTTTTATTCTAATTTTTATCTTTAGAGTATTTACAGGTTGCCCCCTTGTATATATCTTGTTTGTATTACTTCAAATTCCTAGAAATATAGTAACTCAAAAAACTCTTATCCTACAAAATGAAACGGTAATTGCGAGTTAGCGAGGTCCACGTACAAAGAAATACAAATAGAATGCGCATTTAAATATGTATGTAAGTCTCCTTTTAGGGGAAGGAACCCCCTTATCCTAGAGGCATCTTTTAGGGCGCAGCCATAAATAAGAAATATCATTTATAATAGGAGGCCCTGTATTTAGTATTAGTGTACCGAGAAGAAGCAGCCCAGTTTAAAGTAAAGTCCTGATTATAAGACCCTCTATAAGGGACCCCATAAAGAAAAACTCTAATTGTTTGATACGGGAAAACCTATAAAAAATGGGAGAAGCTTCCTTATAAATAGTTTAACATTAATTTTTTCTCGCTTTTCAGTCACTGCTGGCTAGGATTGCCCTTATTAATCCAAAAACCCGATGTCAGGAAACTCTTTTAATTTTATTAAATGAGTAACGCTGAAACCAGATTAGTTAAAGTCTTAACTAGAAGAGTGTATAGCTCTGAGAAAATAGGACTCAAGGTTTTCAAGACCTCTCGATCATATTCGATTTAAAGATGCTCCTGATTAGCGTTTGATAATTTAAATGTCTTTCTTTATTCAGTACTCTTAAGTTACTGTAAGCGTATAATGTTACTGATTTGTAATAACCTCTTAAATTTTTAGAGAAAAATGTCCCGAGCTCAAAGCACAAAATCCATTTTTTTTTGTAAAGTTCAGCTTATAAAGTTAGTCAATACACAAAATTAAGGAGATACTTTCTTCTGAACCAGATTAATAGTGCTGAATTGGTAATTATAGATTTCTTTAATATATCTGTCTACCCTGACATAAAAAAAGAGATAATTGTAGTGAAGGTGGTGCCCTCCTCCAAAACTTTACGTGGGGAACCGGGGTTCCAAAGCAAAACTTATTACTTAACTATATTTATTGGTATAATATATATTATGCTATATGCTTATCCTTTATCTTCTACTTTTTAAATAATTGAGTAGAATGCATCTATAGATAAGGCCTCGTTAGGATTAAAAGAGTTATAGTTGATAAACAGCCATTTTTTGAATCTTGAAGGTTCCAAGAATATCTAGAAAAAGAAGAAAAAATAGATTGAGAGACTGCACATAGTTGACGAATAGCCCCTCTTGTCCCTTTGTTAAAATAATCTACGCCTAGGAAACCCTAATTCCTCACTTTGAAGATTTTAACCTCTGAAAGTGTCAAAACAAAATTGCTTATTTGGTGCACTATAGGGCCTGCTAACTCTATTATACATAGAAATGAATTTGAGATAGCTCCTAGATGGAGCTTTTTAGAGTGGCCTTTTTCATTAAAAAAGGACGCTCGTTGGTTTATGCTTTATAATTTTAAAGGTAGTAACCTATTCTTATACCCCCTTATTTCATATAACTAGACATCCGTTAAAACAAATCTCTACAAAAGGACCCCCGTCAGAGGGAAGGGCTTTAATTAGTATTAGCCGTTTAAAATGCTTTGGTGCTTGACTCGATTAAGATTTTATGCTTTTTATAACTTGTTGAATACCCACTTTGCTATTAGTTTTTTTAGAAGGATACGTCTATAAACCTAAAAATGTTATCGAAACTCTGCCTAAGTTTGGTTCTAGCTTTTGGCTTAGTTAGACTTATTTTTAGTTTATATCTAAACTTTACTTTCCTGTGCCGTATTGCTTAGTTACAAGAAAATCTTATGGTCTTCCCGATCTTTTTTTTTAAAGATACTTTAATGCTTATTAGAAGACAATGCAAAGCTTCTTGGAGTGAATCCAGTACCTATTGACTAGAAGAGACCCTCCTAAAATTAAACAGGATTTATCAATTAAAGGAAATAATTACAAACATTAAGCCTCAGCTGATAAATTTAAACTCTAATCTAGTTTTATCTATTACATCGAGCAAGACCGTCTTTAAGATAAAAAGACACCCGCCAAAAATAAGAAATTTGTAATGAAGAGATCCTGTCATTATTCTAATATTTTTTATAAGTTTTCGTCTAGCTTCCTGCTCACGAGTGGGAATTCCTATAGGGTAATGCTACTTCAACGCCTGTATCCCTTGAATATTCCATATAGACAACCTTGATATATCTACAAACAGTAGTTGATAGAACGGTATACTTATTATCAAAATAACCATAACATAAAAAAGAAACCTTAAAGGAGTGTTGATTAGGTGGAAAAGGAAATGCATAAAACTATCTGGATGAATCATATTAAAAAGGGCGGATTCCACGTTTGTCGACACTTATAAACAGAACGGGTTTTCTTATCCCTTTAGTTTGGGATGTTTCTGTACTTACATCAGGGATTCCACGGATTGTATCAATATACATTACGCTCCCTGAGCTAACTCCTTTTGTTTGGAGCAAGCCTATATCTTGATTCGAAAACCTCTTGAACACATCCCCTTTCTATCACTATAAAACGGAATCTCTAAGTATATTTAGTATATATAAATGAAGTTTGCAAGAACCAACAAAAAAGAATATAGATAGTCCACGCAACTATTTCTATTATTCTAAAAAATTTATGTAAGTTAAAGAGTTCGTGGTTTTCGTCTCTTTTTTATTACTGTTAGTATCATAGTTAGCTTATTCGCAGGATGATATCAAAAAAAGGGTAGCGAATTTAGAATATCTTACAAAGTATTTAGCCAACCATGGGAATAAAGTAAACTTTAAATAAGCGGATTATGTTATATTTTCTCTATTTTAAATGTAGATTTGAGGGGTAGTTAAATAGCAAACGGAGAGTTTGGATAGTAACGAAGGGCTCAAACTCAGATAAAAACATTTTACATTAACGTAGTTAAGAAGCAACCTAAGTTACTTATTTTGAAATAAACAGTTTAACTTTAGAATCTTATTATATACGAACTCGGTATCGAGACTTTATGTCAAACTACTGAATTCCAATATTCCCTGAATTTGAGCAATCTTATACTAAGTTTAGTTGGTTAGATAGGAATTTGACAGAAATTGAACCCTACTTACTAATAATTTTTTTCTCTTGTCTTATGTTTACTGATGAAACCTACATGCTTAATAGTTTCAAAACTTAGGTGCTAATTTCCTCATACAACGAGTTCTTGAAGAAAGATAAGGAGAAGCAAGTCAAGACATATGTAATAAAAATGAAGTTAATAAGTAAAGCTCAATATGTGCAAAGTTTACATTATATAGTGAATCGAGGACCCCAAGTCAACAAGACACGGTAGCTCCCGACGTATCCTAAAACACAAGAAATCTTACCAAAGCAAAGAAGAACACGAGGACTACAATGAATAGAATAGGTCTAATTTACGAAAATAGTAAAAAAATGAATTGGTAAAAATCCGACAAACCCCGACATATCTCCTATATAGCCCATACAAAAGAGAAGAAGTGAGTATAAAAACCATAAATTAAATATAAAAAGGGAGCTTTTAGTTAGGAAAGTGCATTCCTATTGTAACTGTCCGGTGTTGAACCAACCTTAGAGATTAAAATGTGGGTACTCCCGATCTTTCAAGAAAGAAGACTCGGTTCGAACCTGCTGAAATTTTTATAGTTATAGTAACAAGCGCAATATGCCGCTTTCACTTAAATATCTGGACCTAGTTGACGCCCCGGAATCCTATATATGGAGAATATATATACTTTTTTGTGGTCTGCTCTTATACTGCTTCTTCTTCCTTTATCTGCGCATATTTGTATTAAGATGACTATTGTTTATTATTGTATATCTGGGATTGAAAGTTGACTTTCTGGACTAGTTAGACTAAATCTTTGTTAATACTATCAACAAATTTCCCATAAAGCGGAGTACGCGTATAAAAAGAGTTCTGCTAAAAGTCTATTTCACAGGATTTTGGAGTTGAGTTTAGTCCAAATATGTATACTTGGGAATCTTACAAAAAAATGTGACATGATTCAAACTACTGACTTAAGTTTTTTAGGTCCTTTAATTACTCTAACTAAGTGAACAACTTAGCTTTAAATTTACTATGTAATTTCCAAAGTATTCCTGAGTCAACTTACTTTTAATAAGTAGCATTTTCCAGGTGGACTCTTCGAGTACTAAAACAAAAACCGGGTCCTTCTGTAGGGAAGACATATCCATAAAAAATGGAATCTCGCTCGATGGACATAGAATGCTAATGTTTACGATATTATATTCCGAGCTATTGAGACTAAACTAGTATCTATATGATATAGTCCGTGCTATGCAGATTTTTCGGTCTGAATCTACACGGATGTCTTTCCTAGAACTTCCCAAATTCTGGGGTATATAAACTTTTGATTTAAATTGACTAAGCGTATATCTTTTTTAAGGCAATTTCTTACTATTGATCTAGATTCTTTTTTATATATTACATATATCTTCTTTAGTAGAATAAATCTTAAATTGCTCTGATATGTATGACCCCTAACAAAGTAATGCTTGAAATGAAAACCATCGCCCACTTGGGTATTTTGTATTGATTACAATGGTTCAAATACACTCCTCATCGCATTTAGCTTCGTCCTAACGTTCCTTTCGGTCTTTTGTTTATTGCTTTCTTTCAGAGCAGGATCCTTATTAAAAGTAAATAAGTTTAAGCAAAAATATATGTTTCTTGCTGAGAGAAAGCTTAGGTGAAGCTCAAAAGTACGGATGCCTATACTACTTAAATAGATTAAGAGTATATTATAAATATATACATATCATAAGAGCCTGGCTATTTAGGTAGAGTACGATGCCGATTTTCCTCATAACCTATATAAACTAAGTTATAACCTACCCTGGAAAACTACAAGTTCTTTATACAAACAAATTTAAAAAGGTTTTGAAACTACAACATTATACCAAATTTATAAATAGTTATACCTTAATCCGATATGTAGAAAGAAAAACGAACTAATCGGTAACTCGCCCTAGGCGCCTCCTTAAATAACTTTATTTACTTAATGAAATTAGATTTACCCCTCTCTCTGCACTAAAGAGCGCTGACACCCCTGTCCTGTAAAAGATTTCCAATTGGGATAGTTCTAGACAAAGAAAAGAAAGTAAGTATTAGTTATTAACAAACCTATGTATCGAAGTAATTAATCAACTTTCCATTTAAATCCGAAAATGTGGAGCCCTCTTAATCAAAAAGCGCTGTTAGTCCTTTATTTATAGGATAAACCTATCCCGCTATGGGCTGGAGCTAAAATAAATTTGGTAAGACTTAATTGTGTCTAAATAAACATACTCTAATAGAAAAGGCTCCTGAAGTCAAAGATTTAAGCATGCTGCATAAAACTAAACAGTTACCCCAAGAACCCTTTAAGGAAAGCTCTATACGCGACCCTCTAATAAACGGTACGGTTTTTAATTAACAAGTTTTTAGGATACAAAACCTTGAAAAGTTCCACGAGAAATGCCTGGACCTCCCTCTATGCTATTAATAAGGAATTCAATAGCTAGGGGCACAACCCTTTATCTCCGAATAATACCTAGAAGCTCCTACCGAAAAAGTCTTTCCGAACTTAAGAATAAAGGGGCAAACTTTAAATTTACAATTCTCGCTCTTTAGAATAGAAGTTTCACAAATTAATAAGGGGGCCCTTAGAAGAGGAACATACAGTAGGTAACTACTTTAGGTGTTATAGCTTATTCGGGGAATAGGTGTATCAAGTTCTTACTCGTTTATTTATTACTATACCTCGCTTAGCGAAAACCCTGAATAGAATTGATTAGCAAAAAAGACTCTACCTTAAGAGCTCTACTCTTAGTGTTTTAACTCCTCCCTTGGCCAGCCCTTCAAAGACTTGAAACTGCGAGGCTTACATACTATAGATACCCCATCCCTAACACAGACAGAACAAGGACTGAAATAGGCACGCACCCTAATTATATATACAAAATTGAAAATCAAAAGTAAAAAAAAACTAAAATTTCATTTTTAGCGCCGTTATTTATAACTACTGAACTAAAGCTAAACCTAATCTATTTATTGTACTATCCAGTTCTCTAAAAAAATATATTGGCGTGCTATCACGAATTCCTCGTGAGCCCTCGGAAGTTTACTTATAGAGCTTAAGTTATATTAATACAAAGCAGCAAAACTCCTGTCAGGAATCTCTTTATAGTAATAAAGGAAACCCGTACGTTAGAATATGCCTGTGCCTTTTCCCTAAATCTGGGTTAACCAAAAATGAAAAGAAACCCTATATTAAAGTACTATAATTAGGAAAGTGCAGGAAATAGAATTTCTTAATTCATTAATATCTAAAAGTTTTAGACTTTATTCTTAGTTCTGAATTACGCAAAAACTAACTCTAAAATATAAACTTAATAAGTCACTTATTGTTACATCAAAGGAATATCTTATTTAGGAGCTTACTAATCTAAGGTCTTATACCGGGGCGACACCATTTGAACCGCTGACTGGAGGCTAAAAAGTTAGTTACTTTACCAGCACAGCTACCACGGGCTCCTTACTTGACTTTTAATAATAGTGTAGTATCTCTTTTTTAGAATCCAGTCTGTCTATCAACAAAGTTCTATATACGCTACTATTCGAGCTCCTGATAACACTTAACTTAACCCTTGGCTATTGCTTACTTGCACGCCCTTAAAAAACAAACATAAAAATAAGAGACGCTGTATTGAATCTCTTAACATTTTAACAGAAACTTCCCTTTGTTATACCTTAAAAAATACACAAGCGGGTCCCTTCTTACTTACCTATACATACTTTTAGATTATTCAGTTTAGTGGGCCCATATCAACAAGCGTTTGTCACCCCGAAAGATTTACTATTTACAACAAGCAGACAAAACTTTTAGTGTAGTGACGGAGTACTTCTAAGAGTATACACAACAAAGCAAATTCAGGGTGATTAGACTACTCAGCTAGCTTCTATTTAAGCCTTACGAAGGCTAAGAACTATTTGATAGGGGTATGTATCGAGTTGGAGTCTAGACAGAGCATCCGTTTTTGATATCAGCATACAAAGGGTTCGAATCGGTTCATTACTGAGTGTCTGCCCTTTTGTAGTGTTATCAAGGGCTTTTGAAGTGGGTCTTTCTCTGAGGATAACATATAATTATAATGAAGATTTATAACAATACTTTTTAAATACCTCTTAACTTTGTACTACTTATTACTGGTTACTGATTCCTATCAAATTCGTTACAAAGGAAGACTTCACTTAACATAAAGGAACCAAATAACAAATTTAGATCCATATAGTCTAAAACTTAATAATATCTTGAAATTATCTCAAATTTCATATTAATTCGATAGAGAACCCCAAGGAGTTGTCGCTTATTTATGCGTACCCCATCCAGTAGTGCAATACTTATTACTATACATTTATTTACCTCCAATTACTAAAAAGCTACCTTTACTTAAAAAGAAATTAGTACAAAGTATGCTCTAGATATGAAAACATTTTTTAAATTAGATAGGAGTTTCCATAAATTTCTTACTGTGCTAGGTTTTTTCATTATATCTGGGAAAGCAAAAGGTAGGGTATATAACCTTAGACTTTTTAATACTAGGATTATTTACTATAATGGTAGATTCCTATTACTGAAACTTTCCTACCCAGCCTTTAAGAATTAGAGTGAAGAGATGGGTTCCCTTAGGTATCATTCAATAATTATCCATTTAAAAGTACAAATTTAGGTAAAATTACTTGCCTATTCTGTATAAACAAAAAACTTGTATTACTACCGGATCCAGTATTTTCTTATATATACGGTTCTAGAAAACTAGTTTTAACAGAAAGTTGTATAAGACTCGGCAGTATGGTAATTAAAACTTGAATACAAAGTAATACAGGCATATAGAAATCTACTTTGAATTCTTTATTTTATAGAGTATTTTTGAACCAAAATTATTGAAAAAGAAAGAAGTTTAACTTTATTATATAAGCTTTGTCTTTTCTTCACAATAAATATATTATGTATTCCTTTAATTTCGGGTAACTACAAGAGAACACAAAACCCCTTACCCCGGGTTTCAAAAATCTTAGTGGTAATCCTTCACTGATCGAAAGACCTAAAGTACAGTTAGATAAGGAAGAAATTAAAAAATAAAGGGCCGTTATTGTATTGAAGGTTTTTAAAAGTAATTTAATCTAAAAAAGAATCTCGGTTCACAATTTAACA